>CM038463.1:28272596-28572596 GCA_021464415.1 Lonicera japonica | reverse complement strand
TCCTTCTCAACCTTGTCCTTTTATAATCTACATTCTGATGGAATTTCGTTTGCCTTCTTATTTTTTGAGCCTTGTACATCTAGTCCTGATGATGGGAGTCCTTCCACTGCCTAAAAATTATTCATTATTATGGTCAGGCATATTATGCAAAAAAGTGGAAGGAGTAGCAGTTTATTTTTGCCACATGTTTTACCTCATTAGCGGGTGTGGTTACATCTGTGTGGGTCTAGTTGTTTGAATTGTCTGGAAGTTTGAATTTCTCAGTGTTGATGCGTTTATGCATGCTCGATCCTTGTTTAGAAAGTGTGCTCCTTTTTTCTTTGTGTTTTGGAATCCTTGTATTAGGGGCTTTAATAGGATCTTCGCCTTGCGTTTTTTTCGGTGCCCCACGTATTTGTAATTATCCATATTACACTTTTAAAGTTGTATATGATTATGTTATGTAATTATGGTTTTCTTTTTGTATGATACCATACCTCCAACGCGTTGAAATCAGCATTGACTAGTAGTGGCATGAGCTGGTGTGAACACCTCATTTTGCGACCCCTGCAAGAACCCTATTTTTTAAAGAAATGAACACACATGCATGCACGAGCATTATTAGATGCACACATACTTTTTACATGTGATACAGGTCAAAGAAGAAAGCCAAAAGGACCCTGGATGAGAAATTACAGAATTATTGAAAATTGCCGGAACCGAAAATCGTTGAAACTCCGAGAAATTTGTGAAAGAAGAGTTACGCATTTCGGATCATCCTCAAACTTTAAGAGTTGTTAGACATTACCATAAGGAGTAGCATACTCAAAAACCAGCTCAATCCGACGGTCGGATTTCCGGAAATTCAGAAAATCATGAGTTTGTTTCGGGTGATCAAATGGAGGTCTTCTCGAAGTTAAAATGGTCTAAAATTTGGTTAGTAGATAGGTCTTATCATGAGGAAGAACATATTCAAATTTCATCTTTGTCGAATATGGGATCCTCAAGAATCAATTTGTCTACCGTGCAATTCTAGTAGAAATGTCCTTTGTAGCAAAATTAAAATAAATATAGGCCTTCCTGAATTCTGATCGACCTCAAATTTGGACAAAAGCTAGAAAACATTTGGAGGGAAAACATATCAAAATATCAGCATAATCCAACGGTTGGAAGTTCAATTGTAGAGATTGTTGTACGCAAGTACGTTTCCTACACGGGAACAAACTCTTTGTACTAATTCGGGGATACCAAGTCCTTCCCGAACTCCGATCGTCTCCAATTTTTTACAGAGTCTAGAAGACTTATATTTTCAATACATATCCAAAATTCAGCATGATCCAACATTTAGAACCTGACCTGTCGTGCAAACAAGGGACCTTGTCTACAACAAGTACCTTTCCTACGCGGAAACAAACTCTTCGTACCAATCAGAACAAAAGGAGACCTTCCCGAACTCTGATCGACCTGAAATTTTTACACAATCTAGAAGACTTCTATTTTCAACACATATCCAAAAATCAGGATAATCCAACGGTGGTAAGACTTCACGATAAGTTCCAAGAGTCCTAGTTGCAATCTCTTTTCTTGCTCTCCAAGTATTTTGACAACTATAAATAGACCCCCCCCCTCCATTCATATCTTATCATCAACAATCAAGGGAATTTTGTGGTACAAACCAAGAGATCCTTATTCTCTCCTTCCAAGGAGGCTCAGGTATAATTTTCTCACTCTTCTTTTATTTATTCGTCGATTTTATAATTTATACTCTTGTTTGCATAATTTATATCACTTAATAGCTTTTCAAAACCCTTTTTCAAATTGTTTTCAAAATCAAAGGCGTATAATAAACCCTAATCCAATTCCAAAATAGTATTATTATTTTCCTAATTTTTCAAAAGCCCGGATTAGCGGTATTGTTATACGAAGGAATCGATAATCGCTACATATCTAATCTAACTCATAGATTGCGGTGTGTATGGGATAAATACTTGACTATAAGAGCACTAGTGCCATTTGTACCGGTTTAATCAATAGACTATAGTATACGATCGGCCAAGTCACCTCATATCATATCGAGTATAAGATTCCACATTAATTCAGTTTTCGAAAAGCCCAATGCTTTACAAAATCACTTGTTTCATTGCATTTATTATTATCAAACTCTCTTTTTCAAATCATACACACACACACACACACACTTATTTTTAAAATCATGGGCGAATTAGGAAACACATTGTTTTCATCCCAACCTTAAAATCCCGATTTCTATAGCAAGCACGAAAAACTGTAAAGTAATAGCAATAGCATGCAAGAATTGAATTATAATACACGCATATCCTACTCAAGAGACCGAAAGGGCGAATTGGGTGCCTAACACCTTCCCGATTCATAACTTAATCACCGAACCTTCGAATCAACTGGTTTTGCATATATTGTGTATAAGAGGATATTTAGTCCATAAATACGTCTCTTTTACACAAACCTTTTTGTTTGTTTAGTAAAACAAACTGACGACTCTTATTCTTTTCAAAACCGATTTTTAAATCAACAATGGAATCGCCGCCCACGAGGACCCCCGGGCGTCGAGAACGCGGGTTCTCACAGCTGGCTGATATTCCATTTCAGAAAACCAGGTTCCAAATTTTGCCTATCCTCGATTGGCTAGATCAATGTTGTAGCTGCACTTAGCCAGAACTGAACAAGTATCAATATATAAGTTAGACATTGCTTTGGGTTGTGTTACACATTCTTTTTAGATAACTTATTTTGTGATTGCATGTGTATAACACTTACTAGTAATACTATTGCGCATCCGGTTACCGACGAGGGACGATCATCCTTCATTATCATATCGTCTATCAACCATTCGTGCACAACCCGAGACCAGTTATATGAACTCATTTTGTCCAAATCATTTATCTTGTTATGTATAAACCATGCTATAGAATTTTCCGTATTTGCGAAGAGCAAAGTGGTACACAAGTATAAGCAGATTAATCTAACTGTATCGGATATATTTTCTTCACTTGCTCCTCGTACTGCCAGTTTCAATGCATGTTTGACATGTGTTAAATCTAGTTGCCTTAGCCCTGCGAAGTATCGTTTTCCAAAATCTGCCTTCATGCCCTCCTTTGTGTGCAATTTCAACTGGATTCCATTATTTGGTAACCCAAGCATTTATGATACGTGCATGGGGGTAAACTCAACGACACGGCCGCCTATTCGGAATGCCCTTTCCTCTTTGTCAAAACACTTGATCAGCTTTATCAGCGCCTTATCTGATTTTGAGTATAAGGCCTTTGTCACTAGTCCTTCTCTATATAATTGGTATAGCTTCCAGAACGGGGTTTTTTCCAGCAAAGCCTCGTGTTGCTCTCCTAATCCATTGTTTTTAAGCTCTGGGAGCATTTTTAAGAATTCAACCAAAGATGACATGTACTAATCCTTTTTGCCAATGATTATCTGCCTCTCATTACCATACATTGTGTTACAGATTAATAATGAATTGTTTTGCATAATTAACTAATATCATTTAAAGGTTACACATACATTAATCGAACGTACTCTTTGTCGTATGCCCCTTTTTTTGATGACTCTACTTATTTGAGCATTTGATGCACTTTCACTCCCCTTCGTATCTTTGTACGCCTTCGCCCTGACTGCAACTCGTTCCGATGATTTGCTTACTCTACCCTATTTAAATAGCAATCGTTTGATTATTTATTTTTTAAAACTGTGTACAATGATTTTTGATCTTCAACATGCAATTTCCGTATTTTCTATCATTAGATTACCTTGAGTGGTATTTGTTGACTCATTATCGATTTTCGTGGGCTACGCCTGATCCCCCCCGTCACTTGGTTTCGCCATCTGTATATATAGACATACATTATTTATTAATCAAAGAATATCACTTCAAAAACTAGTATACAAATATTAGTTATCATATTAGTATGAATTTTTTTTTAAACAAAGAAACATCTCACCTTTTTTTAAACTACAAGTTTGATGGACCGTAATCCTCATAGGTTATGATATACTCTATTTAACTACAAGGAGGTAGAACAGCAAAATGTTTACCTTGTTTTTATACTTGATTGTTGATTTGTATTATGCCTTCTAGGGTTAACAATTTGGGGGGTTTTGATGCCGTTTATTGTGGACCAACTAAAATTTGAATGAAGAGTTGTAGCTATCTAGAACTCGTTTGAATTCTTTTTTGACTTTGCACGTCTCTTTGGCAAATGGCTGAGTTTGATTTAGAGGTTTTTGCTTCTCACTGGTTGTTGGGTTCTGCAACTGGTAGGGTTAATCTATATAACTTCGTTATTGTAAATGGTTCGTAGTATTCTATGTATCTTCACCAGCTATCTGAACTTTATATGCTCTTTGCGTTCTAACTGATAATATGCCTGTCTACGTTATGCATCAACTGGTTAGTGTGCTTCTGCACGTGTCACGACGTTTCACTTGGATGTTGTTGGAAGTGTAAATTGTTATTGCTTTGCAAATTAAATTTTCTTACCCAAAGTCACTTTTATTTTTAAATTGTAGAAGGTCGTGTTTTATAATTTATTCTAGTTTGGGCTTTCGTTTTTTCACATGATAAGCCATTTATTTTATAATATTGCTTTCTTTGCCATGGCCTAATTTAATACAATTCAATAGAAGATTGCTGGTCCATTACTAATTACATACATAGCTTATTCAGATACTTTTTTTAGTGTGAATTCTTTTCCCAGTGCTCTGTATTCATTGTTTTTCATCGTCACATACAATAGTTTGCTCTTGTTTTACATTTGGGGGTTCTATTACGTATTTGTCGGCATTAATGGTTTCCTTTTTCGGCTCTATATATTGTATTGAATGTAAAGATATGATTTGTTCCGTTTTATGTATCTCATGATTTTTACTAGTCGGGATCAACATGTTGTTCATGGACTACTTTCTCGAATACTAAATTCAAGTACACACTTTTACGAAATTGAGTTTTTATTGTTTTATGCTGATAAAATTTTGATTTTTTACAGTGTTATTGATCCTTTTGCATATAATTAATAGATCTAAATATATATGTATGCATGTGTATAATGGTATAATATCAGACATATTAGATTTTTTTTCAACTGTTGTTTAGTATGTCTGAACATGTTGGTAGTAATTTTACACATTTGAATTTGAATGTTTGTTTGTTGTTATTATCGCCAAAACTAAATCAAACCAACTTTCAAATTTGTGTTATTTTAGATTTATTATTAAATATTATTTGTTGATAAATATGTTATTTTAATTTTTAATTCCGGTTTTTAATTTACAAAAAGGGCAATAGCGGAAATTTGTTTAATTTTAATTGTATAATAATTTTAAATTATTTTGTTCTTTATTAAAAACTTGTCCTTTAAACTAATTTCAAAAATAGATTGTCCTTGGTTAGAAAGAGGTTAAAGAGTTTGTCCTTTAAAAAAAAGTCCCTAATAAATTTAATTAAAATTAAATATATATATATATATAATAAACTTAATTAAAATTAAACAAGTATATATAATAGACTTAATTAAAACAAGTACGCATAATAGACTTAATTCAAATTAAAACAATTATGTGTATAATAGCCTTAACTAAAATTAAATAAATATGCAGATAATAAACTTAATTAAGAGAAGGGGTCAGTTGATTACTTTCCCAACGATAATATAAATACGAGAGAAGCGGACAGACATCCGGTGTTGACAAAGACTGATGTTCTGGGCGTAAACTTTATACCGAAAAGGTTATTATTTCTAAGAACCTAATAAAAATTAACTAAAGCATGATTCTCAAAACCTCTAATAAAAGAGTAAAACAATCTTTACTAATGAGAGCTATCGGGTTCAATGGCAAAAAACTCTTACATGATCCTTCATTTCCTCATTTTGCTATCTTCTAAAAAACAAGCCTTATGCCTTTATTTATAAAGAGACCAAGGATTCACTTTTTAAATCCCATCCAATGTGGGATGGCCAAAAGTGGGTAAAAACAAGAATAAGCACAAATTAGCCCCATAAAGGCTTGAAAAAAAGGCACTCCACCAAATCAAATCCTAAGCTTAAAAATAGAAAAGAATTTAAGAGTTATTGCGCGAATCGCAAATTTGGGTGTCTACCATATGGCATTACCCTCAAAGTGCCATCCTAGAGCAACCTCAATGCCGTCCTCAATAATTCGAACAACGGGCAAAGTCTTAATTGCTCGGCCACCAGTGGAAATGCCCGTCAAAGCAAAAAGTTTCATTAGGGTCATCATCATCTCGCCCCAAGCCCACTAGAAAGCATGTGTCATATCAAACCAATGCTCCGCCATAGCCGCCGTCAGTCTTTGCCATCACTGGATGCTCACGGGAAAAACGCTCATCAGCAGACCAAACAGGGTAGCAAACAAGAACTCACGAACAGTGTTAAGAGCAGCCCTACAAGTAGTCCCTATCAAGTTAGAAGAGCCCCAACACCGACGAACACCCACCTATCACACATATATGAAGTCTTATTGAAAAATCATATCTTTTGTAAATGCAAGATTTAAAAAGTATGTGAATACTTGAAATTATATGAAAGCATGGCATATATCTTAAAAAGTATAAAGCATGATTCGAGAACATACAACACGACGGTCAAAGAAAAGATAAATAACAGGCTCCATCATCAACCAAGCCGGCTCAAAAACGAGAGCCATGGCATCCCGGTACATGACTCAGCAATAGGTCGTACTGTCAGCACTCTACCACTGAATGCCTTTCCAATCATCATGATGGAGAGCAATCCATAATGACCCATCCAACCCCGCAATGATAGCTTCTATAAATTCCCCAGGCAGGCAGTTTAGTGGAAGCTCAGTACTTTGTTGGTTCCCTCCAGAAGGACCATCCTGTTATGCTCACCACCCACATTAAAGGGATCGAGCGCCATCATCATTAGAGTCGCGAGTAACCAAGCAAAAGCCATAAGTGCAAAAAAAATAAGAAGTGTAGGAAAAGTTGGAAGTTTTGGAGAGAGAAACCTAGAGAGAAAGTGTGGAAAATAAAAATGAAAAAATGTTTATATGGAAGAAGAAGCTTGTCTTCATAACAAATGCTTTGTCGTGGCAACAAGCCCCTAAAAATGGGACTTTTTGACAAGTTTCTTCCTTTCAAAGGGTTTTTAGGGTGCATTATCAAAAGTTCTTAGGCCGAAAATCATAAATACAATGCGATGATGTCAAATGCGAGATTTTGAAATAAATAAATTCTAATCACAAAGGAGGATTATTCTTATGGAAAACCAAACAAATGAAAGAGAACAAAAGTGGGTGCTAAAAAAAGTCAAAAAAAACTTAGAAAATAGGATAAATCCCACAGTGCCGAAAGAAAGAAATGAAAAACAAAAAAGAAAAAGATGGCAACGAGAGCCACACTAAGAGTGAAAGTTGGCCAAAAGGCCCAAGGTTACATCTTGGGTGAGGAAGGTTGCTGATCATGCAAAAGAAAAACAAATCAAGCATAAAAAAAATAAGAGATAAAGGCATCGAAAAATAAAAAAACGATGCAGGCACAAAAGTTATTTTCTCATAAAATTAGGGAATCATAAGCAAAATCATGCCCTTGTGACACAAAAATATGCTATGGAAGCAAAGCAAAATGACAAATGCCAACCTTATGCAAAAAGTCTGAGAATTAAGAGAACGTGACTAGAAAATCCTCTTACAACGAAGGAAAACAACCAAAACCATTTGTTTAATGAAAATAAGAATTAGAGAATTAATTGTACTTACAAGATAAACAAGTACAAAATGACTTTATTTGTAAAGGTTGGGATTACATTGATGGCAAAGATGTTCCCCATTGCTCATTGTTTTTTGTATAAAGAGACAGAGGATAATTATCAATGGGCCCTTTTCAAAATTGAGGATGTTTTTTTTAACCTCATGACCTCCCAAACGTTTTTGTAATAGATAGAGAGTTTGCCTTTATTAATGCCATCCGTAAAGCTTTTCCTGATGCCATCATATATTGTGCACATTTTGTATTTCATACAACGTGGAACAACATTGCAAACCATTTGTTACAACTATGGCGGTTTGGACAAAATTTCATTTAAGATTGGAATAATATTACCATGGCAATATCAAAACAAAATTTTTTTAGAGGCTGGGGAGAATTCAATAATGATTGGGATTAATTCCCAGATGCCGTTGATTACTTAGCTTGTACTTGGTTTACGCGTAAAGAGGCTTTCATACATACATGGACTAATCAAGTAAAACACCGTGGCAAAATAATGACAAATAAAGCCAAAGGGTCACATAGCAAGCTAAGGAGGCACCTTGAGTCAGGTGAGGGATTTACCACAGGTTTTTTGGGGATGGCCAATATGCTGTGCTTAAAACTTTATGAAGTCTAAGCTACTTTTGAGAGGAGTCTTTGGTCGAACAAAGAAGCACACCACATAATGTTATTCAAAGAACTAAAGGGGAACATTTCGCATTTTGCTTTAGACCTGATCAAGAAGGAAAAGGACCGATCGATTGATATTAGGTTGGATCCATTACTATGTGAACACATTGTTTTTATGGTTTATGGGCTGTCTTTGTGCACATGAGCTGTTGGAATATAGTCGTGCAAATCGTCTTATTCCCTTAGCGCCGTTGACGAACATTATTGAAAACTCACAACTTACCAAATAGCGAGAAAGAAAAATATCTCTTTGGCACTGTGGAGATGATGTTGTTAAAGAAACTGCATGATCAATCCACAAGGACAAAAAAAAGGTTATTTTGAGAAAAATAAAGGATACTACCTCGCTAACAATGACATTACTTAGAGAACCAACCTATATTATTTCGAAGGGTAGACCCCATGATACTAAGAAAAAATTGACTTAAAAGGAGAAGAAACATGGATCTTCAACCAAACGGGATCCATCCAGCTTTGAGTACGCGAAGATTATGGAAAAACAAAAATTCTGGCTAAATCCTCCTAAGTTTCAAAGCCGAGAAAACACATGCTAAACAAGAAACCAAAGGTTGATATGACGAAGTTAGAATTCGAATCTTATTTGGAATTCATCCCTGAATTCACGCATCAATTCATCATAAATATAAAATATGTTATTAGGGTACGGCTATTGTGATTTTCGTAGTTTTGCAAAATAAATGAAATGCAATGGTGAGCAAGATTGAAAACTGATAATAATGGATTTACGAAGAAACTTACAAAGATTCAAAGATAAATATGATGTCTCATGGGAAAATTTGTTTTATATTGATAATTTATTTGTACTTGATTTTTTCAGAATTGCAACCGTAAGCACAATAAAAATTCACGCGCATTGGATGGTGATGCTTGACATGGGTTTCCTTATCGTATTTGCTTACAATTTTGTTGTTGTACTCCTTTCATCGTAACAAAATCTAACATTTTTTTCACATGATGAGCCGTTGTTAGAGGGAAGTGATATTCGGATCATTGCAATAGCACACATCAACGGTAACCAATGTCACTTTGAAGGATGACGCACCAATTCTGACTGTTACTAACATTTGGAATGTATTTCAAAATGAGGAAGCGGCCGCTTGGAAGGAACCTTTCGTCGATAAAATTAGATTGTACAAAGAAATGGTAATGCATGGGGGTAAAACCAAAATACTCACTACTCGTAATCAAATGATTAATGATTGGTCAATCTTTTTTTTCTTCTTTTTTTATGTGTACATGTAGAATACATGTAATCTTTTATAAAGCTTTTAACATGTAACGTTTGTGAAACTAGAACATGTTACTTTGTAAAGCTTTTGCATATTGTATCTAAGTTGGAAATTAATGTATCTAACTTTTGTATATTAGACTTTATGAATCAATTGTTGTTGAACTTTATGAATCAATTGTTGAGAAACTCAGAATTGTTTGGACTTGATCGAATTGTTTAAGCACATGTTCGAGATAGTTAGGCTTGACGATATCAAAGCAGACAATCAACCCTACAATAATATGAAACCTCTAGGAATATGTGGGCATTTCTATGGTCATTGTATGAATCCCAACTCACCTATATAAAAGCATAGGATTTGAATTAAAGATAGTAAATGTCCTACAAAGATTAAAAAAATATATTAAAGACAAAATTGAATTACTTCGGTCTCGGTTAAGTCATTAATCCTTTTCCTCAGAGCTATGGATGCCGTTGTTTGGTCATTGCTGCATTAGGGCCTCACTTGTACATCTGTGGCTCCATTTCGGTGTATTCCATATTCGAAAGAGCGCGCACATGGCCAATAAAGTACTTGCAAGTCCAAACTTGCAATTCATTGTTTATAGTTTATTAACAAGGTAAGATACATTTAATAAATAATAAACAACTGACACAATAAAGTAACTTCAAACGATGAGAGTCAAACATCAAGTAATCCCCATCACTCCAGCTCTCGACGCAATTCCCAATTAATAATACGTATGTGCTACTACCGCCATTCCCCATCCAATCTTACCAACCTTTTTTTATATCTTTTAAGGCCCCCAAATAGTAAATAGATACCTTAATTTTTGTCTTGTCGTGAAAAATGACGCACCTTAGCAAGTACAAAAGATACCCCCTAGCCCATCAATCTAAATCCTCATCATTCGATTCGGCAGTAGCTCAACCTTGGCACATTTTTTTATCCACTATAGCTTAACCACAAAGGCTTTGTCAATCTCCTCAGTCACCTTAGCCTTAGTAACACCTAACATCTCGAAAGCTAAACTATTTGCAATATTTTCGAGTATTTTTTTCCTCTTTGTTTGGAATTAAAACAATCCCACTATACTGGAACACGAAGAATTTGTCTGACACTATCTAAAATAATCGTCATCTAACCGAAAGGGAGATGAAATGTATTCGTGTCTAGTTGCCATTGCTCAACAAAAGCGTAGACAACAACATAATAAATAAATCAGTAATTATGTTCTATCAACGGTGATAACCCACTATCTCTCACCCATTATTGTACCCTATTAACCACCATTGACAAATCCCATGCCTTCAATTTTTGGTGGACAATTTTCTAGTTGAGTCTTATATCATTAATTTAATTTAATTAGCATGATTAAATGTTAAGTATATGTTTCTAAGTATCATATGTAAAAATAAGAAAGTAGGTGGGGAAGTATTACCTCTTCTCAATGCTAGAATACATATGTGATATATATATGAGCTTTAAAAGTCTTTAGCACACGTTTGTTAATCGGTCCCCGTTACCTTCTTCCTCATTACATTTTTCAGAGGCAATGCCGCTGTTAGAGCCTTCATCAACACCGCTGTTATGGCCTTCACCAACACCCCTAGTATGCCTTTCCCCTTGCCATTGCTCCGGGAAGACACCCTTGGTTTTCAATAAAACCCTTTTCCTTTTCCTTCAGCTGCATCAATCTGTAGTTGTGTTCCCAATTCTTCACCACTTGGTTAATGCGTAGGCGTTGGTGTAATTGCACTCTTTCTTTTTTCTCTTCTCCCTATGCTGCCTTTGCTTGGGAACATGTTTTATGGTTTTGCATTTTCTGTCTGACACTGTCATCAGATAATCGCGGGTCATTCCTAAAACAACATAACAAAACTATTATATTGATATATATATATATATTTTAGTGTGTTAGTGTAATGGTGGAGTGGTGTATGATTTTAGTGTAATGGCGGCAAGATAGAGTTAAGTGGTGTATTATTTTAGTAATCACTCGGTTCCTTTAAACCGATTACAGTTACATATTACTAAGTTAATAAAACCCAACTAAGGCTTAAGTCACTTGATGCAAATTGACTGATTGAGATTAAGAGGAAACAAAAAAAAAAATAAGCCGTGTTCAGTGCAAATCCAGCGAGCACAATTCTTTATAATCACTTGAGTTAAATCGAGTCGAGCTTCATACTTTTAAATTTAGATAAAAGTAAATTTCTAACAACCTAAGGTTTTAGGGTTCTAAATTAAGCAACCAATACTCGTCATCTCGTGAGTAAAACATTTAATACACTATAGGGTTTTAATATATTCCAAAACCATCCCCAAAGAGATGACAAGTTTAGTTAATCACTTGAGATTTAGGCATTGATGACGATGATGGTGCATTGATGATGAAGAGGAGGAATAAGTGAGAGGAAGAAAATGTTTAAGTGAGAGTTATGGTTTGAAGATTGATGATGATGGTTTGTTTGAATTAATTTTACTAATTTTATTATATTTTATTTAATTTTATTTAAATTAAAAGATTAACATTAATTGATGTTTTAAGGGGGGTGGTAAGTTAATGGGTGTTAGTAATAAAAAAATTACTTTAATGAGGAAAAAGTTATAAGTTAAAAATGGTAGGTGTAATTATCAACACCCTTAATTTATCAAACATTCAAGGTTGAAAAAAGAGATGCCAAGAATTTAGGCAATTGGAAAATCTGACAGAACTTCAAAATAATTGAAATTAATCTTGACTTTATATGATAGTATAAAATTATTGTTGTACACCTATGCATATATTTGTGCGCATATACATCTGTAATTTGGAGTCTAAATAGTTTAGAAGATTGGGGTTTTTACAAAAATAGCATAACCAAGTATTGAAATTCAATATCTATAATTCATAGTGACAATTTGTGTTCAGATCCAATTGTTAAATAAGGGGGAGGGGGGATTTGGGAAGAAAAAATCATCTAAAAGAGTAGTATTATGAAAGCGTTAAGTGAAGTGTAACTTTTGCTAGTTTTGTAATTGTTGGAGGTAAATCCACAATTGCGCTCCTCTCCGTAGTGAATTCGGAGGGTATATCCGGTGTGCAGGTTATTGAATGCTATGGCGCTCTAATGGGCCTTACGTATAAGGAAATAAAGTTGCGCCTTCGCTAACAGCTATAGCTTTTGGCGCAATGGTAAGCGCTTGATCCTCACAATTGGTATCAGAGGAGGTCACGAGTTCGATACCTGGGGCGCGCCATTGTTGGGGGGGGGGGGATTGTTGGAGATAGATCTTGGATTTCAAATCTTAGTTATGCTATTTTTGTAAAACCTCTAAAAGATTTGGATGAAAATAGAAATGGGTAAACCCACAAAAAAATCTCCAATCCGTTAGGTTTAATGGCTGATTTGGATTTTGGATAGAAGGGAGTGGTTGTTGTTGTGCAACTTCTGTAGTTTGAGGGGTTGAATTGACACAAAACAAAGTTTAGGGGCCATACTGAAAGTTGGGAGATAGTTTGAGGGGGTGCAGCTAGGCTTCATCAAATGGCCCGTAAGCCCAAAACCCAGCCTGGCCTGGCTCGGCCCAGCACGTTTGACTTGTCAACGAGCTTTTGGGCGGCCCGAGCCTGATTATTTTGGGCTGTGGGCTAAAGTTTTAGTTTTAAACCGGTTCATAAACCCGACCTGAAGCCCGCTATTAATTATTAAAATACATGAAACTAATCTTAAATAAAACTAACTTATCAAACCCACCTGCCACCACCAACCTATGAAATATAAATACAATACCTAATGCTAATAATGTGATCTGTGATATGCCCTGCCAAACTTTTCTTTGCATTCGCCGAATCCATCCCATCATATTCTTCTTGAAAAATGATATTGGCCTTGGAAAATAAAATGTGTGTACTTAATGTCTTGATGGAAGATTTATAATTTTAAATAATATTAACACTTTATATAATTATTTAAAAAATGAAAATTTGTACTAGGCACATGTTAAATATACTATAAATAGAAAGAATAATTCTATGTGATATAATTGTTACCCTATTAAATTTTTATTTAAGCTTATTTCTTGCTATAAATGGGTTGTTAACATGTGCAACATGCCCTAAGGGTACATATTAACATGGCCTTAAATATTCTAATACTTCAACATTATTTTTAGTAATATTTATATTAAATATTTTTAACATTTTTAACACATTAAAGATACTTTTTGGGTTCTAAAATATTTTTATAAAGTGTTAATATCATTATTAAAAAAAATTGCATTAACTACTAAAATAAATGAAACCAACTAATAGTGTGATATACGATGTGCCATGCCAAAATTTTCTTCTGCATCCGCCGAATCTATACCATCGTATTCTTTTTGAAAAATGCCTTAGAAAATGAAATGTGTGTACTTGATGGAAGATTTATAATTTTGAATAATAATAATATTAACACTTTATATAACTATTTGAAATATAATAATTTATACTCTAAGGGTGCGTTTGGCGTGCCGAATAAAGAGGTAGGATATGATAGGATAAAGGCTGGATATGATAAGAGTTGGAATTAGTCGGATAGGAATTATGTGGGATAGGATATGAAATAAATCAGTCGGATAAGGATTAAGCGGGATCGGACATGATAAGGACTAGTCGGATAAAGTTTTAATAAACTTTGCATTTGATGGAGTTTCGGATTACAAGTCCAGATATAATATAATACAATTTGCTTTTCTTTTAAAAATATATGCAATTTTAATTGTTATCCACAATTTTATTAGTTGAGTTACTCTGATTTTGGGTAGTTGAAAATTTTCATTAATAAATTTAATTATATAAAAAAGTGTAAAGAAAAAGATTAAAAAAAAAATTATATTCATTTTGTTATCCGGCAATCATGGGATAAAATAATACCACCTATAGGGGTGGTATATATTTATCCGATTCTAAAGGGATAAAATGATAATTAATCCCGAGTACAATCCAATCCCGAGTTGCGCCAAACGCGAGATATGATTAAAATATCCTATCCACCCTTGCGCCAAACGCGGGATAGGATTTATTTATCCTATCCTTTCCGACACCAAACACCGGATTGGATTAATTAATCCTATCCTGTTTCTAATCCCGCACGACAAAACCCTAAGGGTATATGTTAAATATACTATGAATAGAAAGAATAATTCTTTATGATATAATTTTTACCATGTTAAATTTTCATTTAAGCTTATTTCTTGCTATAAATGAGTTGTTAATATGTGCGATGTGCCCTAAGGGCACATGTTAATGTGACCCAATTTTTTTTAATACTTTAACATTATTTTAAGTAACATTTATATTAAAAAAAATTAACGCATTAAAGATAGTTTTTGAGCGCTAGAATATTTTTATAAAGTGTTAATATTATTATTAAAAAAAATTACATCAACTACTAAAATAAATGAAGCCACATTTATAAAGTGATTTCTAGTATACTCATTGTACTTTGTCGTGTGAAGTGTGATTTCTTTTAGGCTTCTGGCAGGAGATGGGCAATGGTCATTTGACCTCATAGACTCCTATTGATGAGCCCTACTCCTAGGACTTTGTCGTGTGAAGTGTGATTTCTTCTAGGCTTCTGGCAGGAGATGGGCAATGGTCATTTGACCGAGAAAAATTTACCTACACTAAGTATACCACGTCAGCTATGCCACGTGGTATACCAAGCCAATCAAAATCCGCCACGTCGCCTTCTCTCATTCTCTCTCTGCCACGTCACTTTTCTCTCCCTCTTCCTCTCACACACCATCACCACTGCCGCTGCCTCCGGCCACCGCCGGCTTCTTTTCGGCGACCACCGTCACCTCCTCTCCGGCACCGGAGCACGACCACCATCACTCTTCCGGCTCTCTCTCTCTCTTCCGGCGACGTCGCTCTCTCTCCTCCTTTCTCTTCCTCTCTCTATCTCTCTCACCACCATCACCACCTCCGGCGTGCTCTCCGGCGACGTCGCCGGAGAGCACGCCGGAGGTGGTGATGGTGGTGAGAGAGATAGAGAGAGGAAGAGAAAGGAGGAGAGAGAGCACCTCGCGTCAAAACGTCGCCGGAGAGCACGCCGGAGGTGGTGATGGTGGTGAGAGAGATAGAGAGAGGAAGAGAAAGGAGGAGAGAGAGCACCTCGCGTCAAAACGGTGGATGTCGCCGGAAGAGAGAGAGAGCCGGAAGAGTGATGGTGGTCGTGCTCCGGTGCCGAAGAGGAGGTGACGGTGGTCGCCGAAAAAAAGCCGACGGTGGCCGGAGGCAGCGGCAGTGGTGATGGTGTGTGAGAGGAAGAGGGAGAGAAAAGTGACGTGGCAGAGAGAGAATGAGAGAAGGCGACGTGGCGGATTTTGATTGGCTTGGTATACCACGTGGCAAAGCTGACGTGGTATACTTAGTGTAGGTAAGTTTTTCTCCATTTGACCTCATAGATTCCTATTGATGAGCCTTACTCCTAGGACTCCTATTGATGAGCCCTACTCCTAGGACACATATCCTAATATATTACATTATCTATACTTTGTAACAGGTATAATTTGTTTGTTTATATATTTGTGCACAAATTAATAATTTATACATCAAATATTCATCTTTTAGAAATATCACTTTATATATAGAAAATACATTTACCATCTTTATTTCTTGAATTGTTCTTGGCTATTTGATCTAGGCAGTTCATCTCTTCATATCATTTTCAATTAGGTAACTTCTTTCTAATTTATTTTGTTTACAGTAATTTTTTTTTTGTTTATAAAATTATTATAAAAAATATGAATCATTTGGATCAACCTTTTTACTATTGAAGAAATTGATGAATGTTGAATAATATTTAAATGTTAATCAAGTTTTTCAAATATTAACAGTAATTCTACTTCACAATCACAACAATCTTTATCATCAATTGTTTCTATATCATCAAATTACTGTTGGTTCCAAGCTAGACAAATATAGGACATTTGGAAATGTTTTGATGTAATAAATATTTTTGATGTTAAAGGTAAAAAAAATGATCGTAAAGCTGTTAGTAGGGGTGTGCACGGTTCGGTTAACCGAACCGTGCAATTTAACCGCCAACCGAACCGACCTGTCAGTTTTACGACAACGGTCAACCGAGCCGAACCGCTACACACCTAAAACCGGTCGGGGTCGGTTCGGTTATTGTCGGTTATTGTCGGTTCGGTTATTCAGTTATTGTCGGTTTTGGGCTTTAATTTGGGCCTATTTTGTATTATTGGGCCATGACATTAAAATCAATTTTTAATAAATAACATTTTAGTTTATATATTTTTTATCTATTTAATATTTAACATATAATATATATATATAAAGAAATAAATTTAACCAACCAATAGTAGCATGACACATGTTATTTCGGTTCGGTTCGGTTATTGCCGGTTTCGTAACTCCGCTAACCGCCAACCGAACTGACCCCCATCGGTTTTCATTTTTTTCAACCGAACCGGACCGAAAACCTTAAATAACCGACTAAATCGGTTCGGTTCGGGCCGGTTCGGGTCGGTTTTTCGGTTTTTCGGTTTTTCTGCACACCCCTAGCTGTTAGTAATTTTTTTTCAAAACAATTAAGCAGTAAGTCATATTATAGTACTAGTCATTTAAAACGCCATAATACTATTGTGTCGCCCCGAATCCCATTATGAGGTCTAGACCTCCGAAACCCGGTTAATCACGGTGAATTTCATAGTAAGGTTTTCAAAAATTATATGAAGCAACATATATATGAAACATATGTTTACAAATGAAAACCTTATTTTCATTAAACACTCATAGTTCCCACTGAGTCCGGATTTGGCTCATTCCTTCATTTTCAACAGTTTTACAGGTCTATACTCGAGGGTGGCACGCCTGGTACGTTTATAGAAACTCTGATGACCTCGAATTACTTTGTAGTCCCAAAATTTAAGGACAGTGCCATTGAGGCCTTTATATTACACTTTTAGACAATTGTATTATATACGATCTTGTATTCATTAAAGAGGATTTGGGACTGATTGTATTGAAAGTTTATCAAATGTTGAGTATTTTTATTAAATGATTGTTTATGAGATGATTTGGATTAAAAATATTCTTTTAATTTACAAGACGGTTATCATATTTTACAAACTCCACATACTGAAATTTTTCTAAATGGATTTTACTTAATTTTATTTTATAACTCACACCCATCGTCATGTATGACACCGTGATTAACCGAGTCCAGGAAATTAATTTTTTTTATTGAGCCTAGAAATTACATTTCTAATCCCTTAAACAAGACTCAATTAGCTTCTAGTTACCATCTAAAATCAAAAATTGCATGTAAATTCAGTTTAAGCATGAAAAGAAGGCATTACATTGTATTTCTGTGTTATTAAGCCATTTTCAGGCCTAAAGTGGTTAAGCAACTGAAGTTCTATACAAGATAAAAGGTTAAAAGTAGAAAAGTGCAAGAAGAAGGTCCGAAGAACAATTCAATATCCATTCTGAGGCCCGAGACGAGGAAAACTCCGCAAACTACCCCCAAAGCACTAGCAAGAAGAGAATAGGAAGTCCCCAAGATGAATAAAATGAATGCAAATGTCCAAGAGTGATCCCAAGAGGAAGGAAGCTCAATCGAATCAATTCTGGAAGTTTTCGAGCAAAATCGAGAACTGCCGTAATAAGCCCGAGGTTGTAACTAATAAAAGTTTTTCTACAATGAGAATTTGAAGAAATATCCAGAAATAGAAGTTGTAGATAATTAAATTACCTACGCATAGGAAAAATAGTGCGTTAATCAGAATTCGGAGCAGAAAGTTATGAATAAAAGAAGAAGGCATCATAAAGAAAATGGGCCCAATTTTAAGCCCAAATTCAATTTTAAGCCATGTTTCGGCATGTTTCTTTAAGGATTACTAAAACCACGACTTGATACACTTGTATACTATATAAAAAGTCATATATCTCATATTTTAGGGTACACAATAATTTAGAATTGATTAGTAGAGAGGCAGAAAGCTCCGTAACATTCTTAGGAGCTTTTGCGCCGTGTTTAACGATCAAACTAAAGTGATTTTTCTTTCTTATTTCAAAACAATTGTTAGGTTATTTTATTTATTATATTTAAAGGCTGCAACATCAGTATATTCAACATTAATTCATTGTTCAATTCAGTTTTCAATTCAAGTCTCAATTGCGTACCGGGTAAACCCTAGTTTTACTTTTTCTTTCAATTTGATTTTTTTATTGTTTGTTTGATTTGATATTCATAGATTAGTTGTTAGAGATCATATATACTCTGGAATCAACCCTAAAATCACGTTTTAGGGGCTGATCCTAGGGTTTATAGATCGAAATTGTCGGGTTTTTTTTTTCTATCGTTATATGCTTGTTTTTTGTTTCGTATTTAAATAGTTTATTTTTTTTCTAAGATATCCATGTGTGATTCATTGTTCATCATATAGAATCCGATTTTTCAGAATTTTTATTCACCGTTTTAAGCATAAAATCTTCGTTTTAAATCGAAATTTAGTAATTCCAAAGCTAAACGTTTTCAAATTTGATTTTATATATTCTTAGGTATGTGACTACTATTTTTCATGATTAATATTCTTATTTTCTTATTTAATTTGAATATGTCTAGCTAAATCGTTAATTAGGGGTCCGTAGTGAAAGATGCGAACTTAATCTTTGAATGTAATCCAATTTATGTTTGAATCTAATTTTTCTATTTGTTATAGACTTATAGATAACCTAATGAATTTATGATTAGTTTCTTATCTTTTCATGCCTAAGAAACATGTTTCCATAAGTTAGCTCAGAAATTCCACTTGATTAAGAACCATAAAACGTCAATTCACGGATTTTCGCACCAAAACTTTAACGTGGCTAATTTGAGGACGGTATTTATCCTATAATTAGTTAGGTTAGTTTATTGCGTAAATTGGCTGATTTGGCTCTATTTTGGCATTCATTCACATAAGTGCCGAGAAAATGCTAGTTTTGACTTTCAACATTCTTTCGAAGACGCATTTGACTTGAATCACGTTCAAATATATTCAAACCTTATGAGAGTGTTAAGCTACTAATTTTTAGGAGTTTAATCAACTTGAATTATTTTTGTCACGCACTAGCAATACTAGGTTTCAAATTATACTTTTTCAAAGTCAAAAGGCTTCACTATCGAGTTCTATTGCTCGAATATAGTCTATATAGTCTTTGTCACGCATGGGCTATGATATATTTGTAGTAGCAATATAATTGGATGGTTGGAAGGTTTAAGAGCTGAACTTTAGTGAAAAATTCTATTTAAACTTAAATTTGGATTACCCGATTGAACTAGTTTCGTATTCCTTAACTACGGATACCCCTAACGTTTGTTTCTTGTTGGTTTAAGTACATTTAATATTCTGTTTTACTTGATTAATACACTGTTTTAATTTATTTATTTATTTTTGTTTCAATTGCATACTCCCTTAGTACATTTAGGAAGCTTTTTAGGTAGAAAACTTGCGCATGTGGATTTCCTTTAATTTTGTACCTTAGGACTAGATTTGCCTTTAGTTTTAGTTTAATTTAGTTAATAGTTTAATTTAATTAATCTCTCCTTTCTTATTCCCCATTTCCTGCTTATACTTATTTTGACTAAAAGACAAGGGTCGGGCCTCGAATGAAGAGGAGTTCAGTCCGGTTAGTTGTTTAATAGAAAAGTGATTGACTTTGAATAGGCAAGTTAAAATGAATCTTCTGAAGAGGGAAGGGACTCATTTAGCTGACGGTCAGGCTAACTTGGGGGCATCTATTTAAAAGAAGGAACTCATTCGTGGACTGATTCCGACTGATTGAACTAGGAATGCATCAAGCTATGTAGGCTTGCTTCGCATTTTAAAGGTGACAAAACGATGGATTCGATAAGTTCTTGCCAATAACCGCGTTATCTTTTCTTCTTCTTTTCCATTCTTGCCCCGAGAGAGATAACTAGAAGAAATAGGTTCCTTACCTTTCCTGTGTTTTGACCTTGGACTTCCCAAGTATATTATAACTTAACCGCTTGCACTTGGGCATAATACTTCGCACTTTTTGAGCGTATTCACTCTTAACGGGATTCGGGGCATCACATTTGTATTATATTTCAGTAAATGAAAATGCTCGCCACTATCCTCTTCAAAAAGAATTGAGAAGTTGCTGAAATTATTAGAGATTTTTTACATAATTTTGATAAATCTAATAAACTTTTTTGTGCTGTGTATTATACAATAACTAGTTAATATATGTGTAATATTTAACTTTTATAATTAAATAATATTTTTTTCGTTCAGCTCTGGATACAATAAGATTTTTTTTTTTGATAAATATTAGAAAAATATTTCCATACTTTATAGAATAGCTATTATCCTTGATCACATATTTAAATTAGAAGCATTTTCTCCTTAGTTTGAAATTATTTATGGAGAGAAAAATTATGTGAAAATATAATGTATTAAGAATTTGATTGAAGAAGCATTAATTGAGTTATTTGATCGCTATAACAAAAATGGAAGTTTTAATGGTAGTTTATCTTCATCTACATCAACCAATATGTTTTCTGTAACATCCCATGTTTTAATTACATTTGATTTAGTTCATTTTTTTTAGTTTAACACTCAAATCCTTATCATTTTAAGCTCGAACACTTTCTTAAAATTTTTGGGAGATCCAAAAATTTACGTCGTCGCTTCTATAGTGTCCTATTATATATTTAAAAATATTCTGAAAAGTTTCGTCACTATCGGAATTGAAACGAGTATTAAAGTGGCATTTTTTCGAACCCAAAATTTTTGGTTATCGGTTGATTTTCTGTCAACTTTAGTCACTCATAACTTCTTCAATTTTTATCCAAATCCTACTCCGTGAACTACTGTAGTTTCATCATATTCCCCCCTACAACTTTCGTGTTTTGAACAAAATCTAATTCACGCTCCTTGTTGGCCAAAACTGAGCTCGAAGTCAAGCGATTAACAAAAAAACTGCACTGTCAGATTTCTGTTGCATTTCGGCACAGCGCTGACTTTGATCAAATTATGGTATTAATGTGTCCAGAATTTGGTGAAACATCCTTCTACAAAGTTGTAGAGATTTGAATTACCTTTCCGTTGATATAAAGATCACCCCGATTGGAGTTCTGAGCAATGAGTTACGACCAAATTACTAGCAGTAACTCCGTAACCTCGTTTTTAACGTTTTGACCCGCATTGACTCGTTTTAAAGACATTTTCTTCTCCATTTCAGCTCATTGTCGAGGGTGAGAGAGCTCTGTACATTTCTAGAGAGAGAGTGTCACTCTTGATGAAATTTTGGTGATTCATAGCTCAAATCTTGGAGAATCAAACCGAAACTTCAGATTTTGGAGATTCTTCGCGCTCTTGTCTCATTTCTGGTCTTGCATGCTTGTTTTGGATGGTTTCTTGAGCCACTCAGGTTACTTGAGCTCTGTCCTTCTAGCTATTCAGGTGGGAAATTCCCCTTCATCTTTCATTTCTTGGATGTATGGATTGTTAGAATGATAGTTTAGCCATTTCGGTACCAAGAACACCCCTTTTTCTCTGCATGTGTTAGAATAAACTATTTCTTTTTAGATCTGAGCTTACATATGATCTTTTATAATGCTATTACTGCTGTGTATGAATATGAATCATCATGCATGTTTGTATTTTTGGGTAAATCAGGGAATTTAGTACCGAAATGGCTAGAAATTAAGCCTTGTATGTCTAAAAATCTCTTAACTCCAAAGTTTGATTAAATTTCCAGAATTTAAAATGATTCTATATATGTTATAAAATCTGCCATTGGACATACAAGGGTGGTTCTATGTCATTCTAATGAGAGCATCATTTTGAACTCATACCATGCCTAACTAATTGTGGAAATGAGATTTTTCTTGCATAGAATGGGTGTGTTGTATGGTATAATTGTACTTTAGAATTAAAATTCAATATTTTTCAGAAATATGATGATAAAATGTTGGACTTCAAATATGAGATTTTAGCTTATACCAAGATTAGTTAATGGTTATACATGGCTATAGTAATTAAAGATGCGAGATCATAGTTTTAATACTATAACTCTATTTTCTCATAAATTTTATGATAAGCTTGGAACTATCTTTGATAACACTCGTGTTGCGCGTATATTATTGAGATTGTTGGAACCGGATCGGCACCGGTATAGAAATGCCTGAGTTATGATATTGCACAGACCCATGGGCAAGATGGGGTGCCGTTAAACCTGGTTACCAGTGCACAGGCCCACGGTTTGAGGTGGGGTGCGTATTTGAGCATGTATTTCGTCTAGTACCGGTATTAAGTCGAGGAGGATGAGGAGGTGGATGGACGTGTGTGCTATGACTGAGAGTGTGATGTATCGATCATAATTGGATTATAATGGTATACAATAATTGGTTTTCTTAATAAATTGATGACTACTGGGTAACATTATTAGCAGGCAATAATTGTATATTTTTTATATATAAATAATTAGTAGTACGATCTTGCATTTCATTTTCCCTTTCCCGTTAGTTCCCACTGGGCCAGTTGTGGCTCATTCCCTCATTTTCCTTTCAGGTACTCACCGTGTTTCGGGTAGAGGTCGTGGCTCAGGTCCGAGTACTTCTTAGAGTCGCCTCTGATGTTTTTATGGATTTAGTTGTTATTTTAGTTATGTTGTGAGTTTGTAGTATTTTTAATATTTAGTTTGGGAACCTTGTATCATATTTGGAAGTATGTATTATTATTGTGGAACTTGGTTGTATTTCGTTCCTAGTTTGTGGATGATTATGTTGGAATCATTGTATTAGACCTCTTTCGTAACTTGGATTTCGGTTTGTAGTTGAACCTTATTATGTATTTTGCCTGTTGGACTACTAAGGTTTGATTTTTATCAGATGGTGTTGTATTCCATACCCTTATGTTTGTTATGGTTCATTGAACAGGGTGGGTTTCCTTGTATTTATGGATACTTCATGCCGAAATTTTGTTAGATTTTCCTTACTTTTTTGCTGTTTATTTTATACAGTATCCGTTAACACCTGCTTATTTAGGCGGGTTGTTACAATTGGTATCAGAGGAGATAGGTTTTATTTCCTTTCGACCAGGGGATGGGTAGATAGGATCTTCTATTCCTTCAGCGCATGACCGTATCGAGTCGGGAAATTTGGGTGACACTACTAGTAAGCACAGATAACGGGTGAATTAGACTATAATTGACTGAGAGCGCGATAGTCGATTATTCTATAAAGCATATGTCTACTGTAGCTTATTAGAGTCGAACTTGATGACCCACATAATTATCTATCGACTTGCTTTGACGTATTTTTCTTGGCATTCTATTCTTCTTCGTTATGATTATTATTGTGGACTGAACTCTTTCCTTGTTTTTTTTATAGAATGACGCCTAGACGTTCAAACCGAAATAGGCCTGTTGTTGATTCCCCTACTGATGAGAGAGAAGGTTCGGGTAGTCGTGATAGCAGTCGTGGTTTCATGTCCTCTATGAAGAAAATGATGAAAGAATTTATGGGAGAATTAAAGGATGTTATTAAAACCATTTCAGGCTCAACTGCTGGCACTCGGGTGAACCGTCCCCAAACTCTTAGGGACCCGGATAGTGAAGAGCATGATGGAAATATAAAGGTTGTAGATACCCAGGGTCAAGGGGGAAATCAGGCCACATTGTTACGATCGTTTAATCGTTTGGAACCAGTTATATTTGACGGGACTAGTGGGCCTGAGGAAGCTGAATCGTGGTTGTTCAATGTGAGTGAGAAGCTTGATTTGATCGAAGCTCCTGATTCTTTACGCCCTAAGCTAGCAGCTTCAAAACTAACGGGGTTTGCACATGGATGGTGGAGAACTCAAAGTAGGATGGTAGAGATGCACTCATGGCAAGCGTTTAGTAGGGAATTTGAGAACCAATTTATATCCGATGCCTACCGTAGGAGAAAGAGGGAGGAGCTTTGGATGTTGAGGCAAGAAGGGATGACAGTGGCAGAATACCATCAGAAATTTGAGAGTTTGTCTTTACATATGGATCGGCCTTCTGATAGGGAGAAGATGGAGGCATTTTTCTTTGGTTTACGGGCAGACTTTCGGGATGTCCTAAGTGCGTACAACTATCAAACCTATAAGGAAGTGGTTGAGGCTGCTTATCGGAGAGATTCAGTATTAATGGAGCCTAGCAGGGGAAGCTATAACAGCCGCTCAGATAGGCTCTCCTATATGGCTGATAAGGGGAAGAAAAGAAGCGGATTTGGTAGTTGGGAAAGAAATAAGAAGGCTAAATCGAGTTCAGAATCTTCGGGAGGTCTCTACTCTAGCAATGGGGGTAGCAGTACTGGCAGTTTTTCGTGGTCTTGCTATGTTTGTGGACAACAAGGACACCGAGCAAGGAACTGTCCAAATAACCCGCAAGTGAACCGGGGAAGTCGTAGTAGGGGTGAAGGTGGAAGTTCTAGCCGAGGTTCAAATCGGGGGCGCATTGGCAATCAGGGCTGAAGCCAGTCGGGCAGGTTTACTGGCAGATCTTCACAGACAACTAGTCAAGATGTTGAGCAGCAGGCAGCTAGTAGCCGGTACCAGTCAAACCAGCTTTCTTCCCAACAACCATATTACTCCCAGTCACGTCAATCCCACCAGCAATCTTTTTTTGGACCCATGCAGACTCAGGGTCAAGGCAACCAGAGTGGCCGAGTTTATAACTTGGCAAAAACATCTACTCAAGAGGATCACACGGTGATGGAAGGTAGTCTTATTCTCTTTACTACTGGTGTTAATGTTCTTTTCGATTCGGGTGCTTCTCATTCATTTATATCATCAGCATGTTCATTTAGCTTGGGTTTAAAACTTAAGAGCCTTACTTCATCTATCCGTATTAACACGCCCGTGGGGAGTGCTATTCTCCTTACGCAATATTGTACTGCCATCATTTCTCTGCATAGTGACTGTCATATGGAGGATGATTTTGTTCTTATGGATATGGGTTCCTATGATTTGATTTTGGGTATGGATTGGTTGTCCAAGTATCGGGCTATCATTGATTGTTATGCTAAGAAGGTGACCGCCTATCATTGGGGCCAAAACTTAGTGTTTTATGGTGAAAGATACGGGTTATACCCGGTAACTTATGCTTGTAGACGAGAACAGAGGGATTATATGGGATGATTATGTAGTATTATTGCCGATCATGAGTCTCCTAAATTGTCCCCTACTGATATACCTGTTGTTAGTGAATTCCTAGATGTTTTTCCTGAGGATTTACCGGGCTTACCGCCCCATCGTGAGGTTGAATTATTTATAGATCTTGCTCCAGGGGCTGAACCAGTTTCTATAGCTCCTTATCGAATGGCCCCTGCGGAGTTGAATGAGTTACGTACACAACTAGATGATCTCCTAGCCAAAGAATTTATTCGTCCTAGTACCTCTCCTTGGGGAGCCTCTGTCTTGTTTGCTAAAAAGGCAGACGGTTCTCTCCGCGTGTGTGTTGACTATCGTCAACTGAATCGGCTGACCATTAAGAACAAGTACCCACTCCCACGCATCGACGATTTATTTGATCAGTTACAGGGAGCTTCATTTTTCTCCAAGATTGATCTTCGGTCGGGCTATCATCAATTAAGAGTCCGAGAGGAAGATATTCCTAAGACCGCCTTCCGTACTCGTTATGGGCACTTCGAGTTCTTAGTTATGCCTTTTGGGCTAACCAACGCCCCTGCAGCCTTTATGGACTTGATGCAAAGAATCTTTCGTCCGTATCTTGACCAGTTTGTTGTGGTTTTCGTCGACGATATTCTCATCTATTCACGTTCTGAGGCTGAGCACATTACTCATCTTAAAACCGCACTACAATTGCTTCGTGAGCACCAACTTTATGCCAAGCTCTCCAAGTATGATTTTTGGCAGCAGGAAGTGAAGTTCCTGGGCCACATTGTGAATAGATTTGGAGTATCAGTGGATCCGGCCAAGGTTGAAGCCGTGTCGAGCTAGAAGAGACCCACTAGTGTTACTGAAATTCGGAGTTTTCTTGGGTTAGCTGGTTACTATCGTCGTTTCATCCAGGATTTTTCCAAGATTGCCTCTTCCCTGACCCGTCTTACCCAGAAGGGAGTGCCATTCGTTTGGGATGAAAACTGCGAATATGCTTTCAATGAGCTTAAGCGTCGCCTTACTTCAGCTCCGGTACTCGCTTTACCGCAAAGGGGTTTAGGCTATGTCATTTATTGCGATGCATCTCGATTAGGGTTAGGATGTGTGCTTATGCAACTGGATCATGTCATCGCTTATGCATCAAGACAACTTAAGACTCATGAGAAGAATTATCCCACACATGACCTTGAATTGGCAGTAGTAGTATTTGCCTTAAAAATTTGGCGACACTATTTGTATGGTGAGACATTCGAAATCTTCTCTGATCACAAAAGTTTGAAGTATATCTTCACCCAGAAGGATTTGAACCTGAGACAACGCCGATGGATGGAATATTTAGAAGATTATGATTTCACATTACAGTATCACCCGGGAAAAGCAAACGTGGTAGCTGATGCATTGAGTAGAAAATCTCAAGGCTCGGTTTCCGCCTTGAGGTGCCGCGAATGGAGACTCCATCAAGAATTGCAAAGGTATGACTTGGTGGTGAATCGGAGAGATAACATGGCATTTCTGTCTACAATGGTTGTTAGGCCAGTATTGATAAATAAGGTGATTGAAAGCCAAAGTCAAGATGAAAATCTTGGGTGGTGCCGTAACCGAATATTATCCGGAGAATACATTGAAGATGTTACCATTGGGCATGACGGTGGTATAAGATATAGAGGAAAGTTAGTAGTACCTCAGAACAACGTGGAGTTACAACAAGCGGTATTAGCCGAAGCTCATAATTTAGAATTTTCGATCCATCCAGGAGGTACCAAGATGTATCGCGATCTAAAGAGAATATATTGGTGGTCGGGAATGAAGAGGGATGTAGCAAACTTTGTAGCCAAATGCCTTACTTGTCAAAGGATTAAGATCGAACATCAGAAACCTTCGGGTCCATTGCAACCCTTGCCTATCCCAGAATGGAAGTGGGAGAATGTCACTATGGATTTTCTTATGAGTTTACCAAAGACTCAGTCGAAAAATGATGCGGTGTGGGTGGTAGTCGATAGGTTAACTAAGTCAGCTCATTTCTTGCCTATTCAAGAGAAGTTTCCCGTCGGAAGGTTGGCGAAGATTTATATCAAGGAGATTGTAAGGTTGCACGGTGTTCCGTTAACAGTTGTATCGGACAGAGACCCCCGTTTTACGTCAAAATTTTGGACAGCCTTACAAAGGAGTCTGGGAACTCAGTTGGACTTCAGCACGGCATACCACCCGCAAACCGACGGGCAATCTGAAAGAACGATTCAGATATTGGAAGATATGTTGAGAGCCTGTGTGTTGGATCTCAAAGGAAATTGGGATGAACATCTTCCATTAGCCGAGTTTGCCTATAACAATAGTTTCCAGTCTAGTATTGGAATGGCACCGTTCGAGGCACTTTATGGCAGACCTTGCAGGTCCCCTGTGTGTTGGATTGAGGTAGGTGAGTCCACACTCTTGGGACCACAGTTGGTTCAAGAGACCACGGAAAAGATTAAGTTGATCAAGCAAAGGCTTCAAACAGCCCAGAGTCGTCAGAAATCGTATGCCGATTTGAGAAGGAAACCCTTGGAATTCGAAGTTGATGATTTCGTTTTCTTGAAAGTGAAGCCCCGTCATAGCATTGTCCGATTCAAAAATAAGGGTAAGTTGGCTCCAAGATACGTTGGACCCTATAGAATTATCGACAAGTTGGGAGTTGTGGCGTATCGATTAGAACTTCCTCCTGAACTCGAACGGATACACAATGTGTTTCATGTGTCCATGCTTCGCCGTTATGTTCCTGACCCTTCTCACGTGTTACCAGTTGAAGAGATTGAGATTGATGATAGCGGAGCATATGAGACCTATCCGGTGCGTATTGAGGACTGCAAAGAGCAAGTATTGAGGAATCGGGTCATTCCGTTGCTTAAGGTGATCTGGCAATACCATGGCAAGGAAGAAGCCACTTGGGAGTTGGAATCGGAGATTCGTAGCAAGTATCCTTTCCTTTTCTCCTAAGGTAATCTTTCTTATCTTTTCTATTTTTCTATCGTTTTAAATTTCGAGGACGAAATTCTTATAAGGAGGGGAGATTGTAACATCCCATGTTTTAATTACATTTGATTTAGTTCATTTTTTTTAGTTTAACACTCAAATCCTTATCATTTTAAGCTCGAACACTTTCTTAAAATGTTTGGGAGATCCAAAAATTTACTTCGTCACTTCTATAGTGTCCTATTATATATTTAAGAATATTCTGAAAAGTTTCGTCACTATCGGAATTGAAACGAGTATTAAAGTGGCATTTTTTCGAACCCAAAATTTTTGGTTATCGGTTGATTTTCTGTCAACTTTAGTCACTCATAACTTCTTCAATTTTTATCCAAATCCTACTCCGTGAACTACTGTAGTTTCATCATATTCCCCCTACAACTTTCGTGTTTTGAACAAAATCTAATTCACGCTCCTTGTTGGCCAAAACTGAGCTCGAAGTCAGGCGATTAACAAAAAAACTGCACTGTCAGATTTCTGTTGCATTTCGGCACAGCGCTAACTTTGATCAAATTCTGGTATTAATGTGTCCAAAATTTGGTGAATCATCCTTCTACAAAGTTGTAGATATTTGAATTACCTTTTCGTTGATATAAAGATCATCCCGATCAGAGTTCTGAGCAATGAGTTACGACCAAATTACTAGCAGTAACTCCGTAACCTCGTTTTTAACGTTTTGACCCGCATTGACTCGTTTTAAAGACATTTTCTTCTCCATTTCAGCTCATTGTCGAGGGTGAGAGAGCTCTGTACATTTCTATAGAGAAAGTGTGTCACTCTTGATGAAAATTTGGTGATTCATAGCTCAAATCTTGGAGAATCAAACCGAAACTTCAGATTTTGGAGATTCTTCGCGCTCTTGTCTCATTTCTGGTCTTGCATGCTTGTTTTGGATGGTTTCTTGAGCCACTCAGGTCACTTGAGCTCTGTCCTTCTAGCTATTCAGGTGGGAAATTCCCCTTCATCTTTCATTTCTTGGATGTATGGATTGTTAGAATGATAGTTTAGCCATTTCGGTACCAAGAACACCCCTTTTTCTCTGCATGTGTTAGAATAAACTGTTTCTTTTTAGATCTGAACTTACATATGATCTTTTATAATGCTATTACTGCTGTGTATGAATGTGAATCATCATGCATGTTTGTATTTTTGGGTAAATCAGGGAATTTAGTACCGAAATGGCTAGAAATTAAGCCTTGTATGTCTAAAAATCTCTTAACTCCAAAGTTTGATTAAATTTCCAGAATTTAAAATGATTCTATATGTGTTATAAAATCTGCCATTGGACATACAAGGGTGGTTCTATGTCATTCTAATGAGAGCATCATTTTGAACTCATACCATGCCTAACTAATTGTGGAAATGAGATTTTTCTTGCATAGAATGGGTGTGTTGTATGGTATAATTGTACTTTAGAATTAAAATTCAATATTTTTCAGAAATATGATGATAAAATGTTGGACTTCAAATATGAGATTTTAGCTTATACCAAGATTAGTTAATGGTTATACATGGCTATAGTAATTAAAGATGCGAGATCATAGTTTTAATACTATAACTCTATTTTCTCATAAATTTTATGATAAGCTTGGAACTATCTTTGATAACACTCGTGTTGCGCGTATATTATTGAGATTGTTGGAACCGGATCGGCACCGGTATAGAAATGCCTGAGTTATGATATTGCACAGACCCATGGGCAAGATGGGGTGCCGTTAAACCTGGTTACCAGTGCACAGGCCCACGGTTTGAGGTGGGGTGCGTATTTGAGCATGTATTTCGTCTAGTACCGGTATTAAGTCGAGGAGGATGAGGAGGTGGATGGACGTGTGTGCTATGATTGAGAGTGTGATGTATCGATCATAATTGGATTATAATGGTATACAATAATTGGTTTTCTTAATAAATTGATGACTACTGGGTAACATTATTAGCAGGCAATAATTGTATATTTTTATATATAAATAATTAGTAGTACGATCTTGCATTTCATTTTCCCTTTCCCGTTAGTTCCCACTGGGCCAGTTGTGGCTCATTCCCTCATTTTCCTTTCAGGTACTCACCGTGTTTCGGGTAGAGGTCGTGGCTCAGGTCCGAGTACTTCTTAGAGTCGCCTCTGATGTTTTTATGGATTTAGTTGTTATTTTAGTTATGTTGTGAGTTTGTAGTATTTTTAATATTTAGTTTGGGAACCTTGTATCATCTTTGGAAGTATGTATTATTATTGTTGAACTTGGTTGTATTTCGTTCCTAGTTTGTGGATGATTATGCTGGAATCATTGTATTAGACCTCTTTCGTAACTTGGATTTCGGTTTGTAGTTGAACCTTATTATGTATTTTGCCTGTTGGACTACTAAGGTTTGATTTTTATCAGATGGTGTTGTATTCCATACCCTTATGTTTGTTATGGTTCATTGAACAGGGTGGGTTTCCTTGTATTTATGGATACTTCATGCCGAAATTTTGTTAGATTTTCCTTACTTATCTGCTGTTTATTTTATACAACATCCGTTAACACCTGCTTATTTAGGCGGGTTGTTACATTTTCTTCTTCGACGTTTTCTAAGATGAATATGGTTATGAATGCTTTAAAAAGAAGGAAGGGACTTCATCAAATCAATCGTTAGATTCAAAATGGTATGCGTAACTCAATTTAACGGGAATTGGGATAGCCTCGGTGACAGATCTTTAACTCAATTTAACGGGAACTTTTCTCTCTCTTTTGGCTATAGTAACCACCTGCGTTGGTCAAATTGTATCCTTAATTCCCTCTTAATTTAATTAATCTACTTTTTTTTTAATAATTTGATTGCAAAATACCATTTTTTTTATTTTTATTTATAGAACTAAAAATAGGGTTCCTGGTAAATAACTTAGGATCAAAAGTTATTCTTAACCTAACGTCTTAACTTCATCTCACAAACACAATACAAAAAAAAATCTGAAAGTCTTATCTACAGAGCTACTCTACCAATCAGTACATTTTCAAGCAGCCATTCTCTTTGTCACAGATCCTTTGGTTGACCAGTACCTCACTAGGCAAAATGTCTTTGCCTTCAAATATTCTCCCATTGTCTTGGTACTTTCTCAAACCCTAATCTTCTATATATATATATATATAAATAAGTTAAACTTATTACTAGAACAATTATGGCATATTCAGAGCATTTATGTACTGTTGTAAAAATTGTATCAAGTGTTTTCATAGTTGTACATTGCTTTGTCAACAACCATATTTGTTCTGACAATACTGTCACTTGAATGTGCTGCAATTTATGAATATATCAATAAATGTGTTCTTGAATCTTTGTATATTTGAATATATGAATAATAGAGTATTAGAATGATTCAAGGTATGTTAAAACATGTCTAGGACCTCATATATATAGCTTGCAAAATCATATGGCCGTTGGGGATGATTAAGAAAGGTTTTGGGTCAAAAGTATGCATTTTCAAACTTTCCAACAGCTAGTTTTGACAAAAAAATCAAATTTGTTTTGATAATTTCTCCCAATTTGACCGTTGGATCATGCTCAAATTTTAGTCAAAAGTGATAAGAGATGTTGTCTAACTACTGTAAAAAGTTCAAAATTATCGAAGTCCGGGAAGGCCTCTATCTTACCGTTAGATCAAAACTGTGCGAAAATTCAGCGAATTTTAAATGTAAAATAAAAACATTTTTTCAATTTAACAATTTAGTTCCAAATACAATTCTAATGATTTGTGAACCTCAAAGATATGTTTCTAAGATACCTATTTTTATTAGAACCTAAAATATGATCATTTAAAATTAATATGAATTTATTTTGAAACTTGGTCTTTATAAAATGATGTTTTTCAAATAAATTCAATTTCAAGCTTGTTTGAATCAATCTTTAAAAGATGCATGAATACGTTTGAGCTTTAGGGATTTGATCAATAAAGTAACTTTACATAAATCTTAAGCACTCACTCAATTACTGAATTAACGATTCTTCGAATGTTTTGATTTGTTTATTCGGATTGATCTTCATTTGATGCTTTTTCCTTGAAGCTTTTTATATAGTCTTTTGATTCTTTGTGTTTCATGATTTGCATTGAGAGATTTGATCTTCCTTGTCTTGTCCAATGATCGAATAGTGAAAGATTGATCATTGTCATGTTTTTCTTGAATTTTTCAAGTAAATGAATTGTATACTTATATCAAGAAATATGTTAAATTACACATGCTTGATTTATTGTTATTATCAAAATAGGATTAAGACCTTAGCTCAACATAAGATATTCATGTGTGATTCATTGTTCATCATATAGAATCTGATTTTCCAGAATTTTTAAGGTTTAAGTCGAAATTCTTCAATTTATGTCTGTTTTGAGTTCGTTTACCGTTTTAAGCATAAAATCTTCGTTTTAAATCAAAATTGAGTAATTCCAAAGCTAAACGTTTTCAAATTTGATTTTCTATATTCTTAGGTATATGACTAATGTTTTTCATGATTCATATGCTTATTTTCTTATTTAATTTGAATATGTCTAGCTGAATCATTAGTTAGGGGTCCGTAGTGAAAGATGCGAACTTAATCTTTGAATGTAATCTAATTTATGTTTGAATCTAATTTTTTCATTGGTTATAGATCATCTACTGAATGTATGATTAGTTTCTTATCTTTTCATGCCTAAGAAACATGTTTCCATAAGTTAGCTCAGAAATTCCATTTGATTAAGAACCGTAAAACGTCAATTCACAGATTTTCGCACCAAAATCCTAATGCGGATGATTTGAGGACGGTATTTATCCTCTAATTAGTTAGGTTAGTTTCTTAAGTGAATTGACTGATTTGGCACTATTTTGACATTTATTCACATAAGTGCCGAGAAAGTGCTAGTTTTGACTTTCAACATTCTTTCTAAGACGGATTTGACTTGAATCATGTTCAAGCATATTCAAACCTTAGGAGAGTGTTAAGCTACTAATTTTTGAGGAGTTTAATCAACTTGAATTATTTTTGTCACACACTAGCAATACTAAGTTTCAAATTAAACTTTTTCAAAGTCAAAAAGCTTCACTATAGAGTTATATTGCTCGAATCTAGTCTATATAGTCTTTGTCATGCATGGGCTATGATATACTTGTAGTAGAAATACAATTGGATGGTTGAAAAGTCTAAGAGCTGAACCTTAGTAAAAAATCCTATTTAAACTTAAATTTGGATTACTCGATTGGACTAGTTTCATATTCCCTAATTACGGATACCCCTAACGTTTGTTTCTTGTTGGTTTAAGTACATTTAATATTCTGTTTTACTTGATTAGTACGCTGTTTTAATTAATTAATTTATTCTTAGTTCAATTGCATACTCTCCTAGTGCATTTAGGAAGCTTTTTAGGTAGAAAACTTGCGCTTGTTGATTCCCTTTAATTTTGCACCTTAGGACTAGATTTGCCTTTAGTTTTAGTTTAATTTAGTTAATAGTTTAATTTCATTTCATTTCTCCTTTCTTATTCCCCATTTCAATTATCTTTTCTTTTCTTTTCCATTCTTTCACCCGAGAGAGATAACTAGAAGACATAGGTTCATTACCTTTCCTGTGGTTCGACCTTGGACTTCCCAAGTATATTATAACTTAACCGCTTGCACTTAGAAGTAATACTTCGCACTTTTTGAGCATATTCACTCTTAACGGGATTCGAGGCATCACATTTGTATTATATTTCAGTAAATGAAAATGCTCGCCACTGTCCTCTTCAAAAAATAATTGAAAATGATTGAAAAGTTGCTGAAATTATTAGAGATTTTTTTACATATTTTTGATATATCTAATAAACTTTTGTTTACTGTGTATTATACAACAACTAGTTAATATATGTGTAATATTTAACTTTTATAATTAAATAATATTTTTTTCGTTCAGCTCTGGATACAATAAGATTTTATTTTTTTGATAAATATTAGAAAAATATTCCCATACTTTATAGAATAGCTATTATCCTTGATCACATGTTTAAATTAGAAGCATTTTCTCCTTAGTTTAAAATTATTTATGGAGAGAAAAATTATGTGAAAATATAATGTATTAAGAATTTGATTGAAGAAGCATTAATTGAGTTATTTGATCGTTATAAAAAAATGGAAGTTTTAATGGTAGTTTATCTTCATCTACATCAACCAATATGTTTTCTTCTTCGACGTTTTCTAAGATGAATATGGCTATGAATGCTTTAAAAAGAAGGAAGGGACAATCAAATTCTTATTCATCAAATCAATCGTTAGATTTACAATGGTATGTGTAACAACCAATGAATGCTTTAAAAAGAATGAAGGGACAGCCAAAATCTTATTCATCAAATCAATCATCAGATTTACAATGGCATTTGCAACAACCAACATATGAGTTGGACTTATAAAATATAGCTACTAGTCGGAGTTGGGATAACCTCAGTGACAGATCTTCAACTCAATTTAATGGGAACTGTTCTTTCTCTTTTGGCTATAGTAACCACTTGCGTTGGTCAAATTGTATCCTTAATTCCCTCTTAATTTAATTAATCTACCCCCCCTTTTTTTAATAATTTGATTGCAAAATACCATTTTTTATTTTTATTTGTAGAACTAAAAATAGGTTTCCTGGTAAATAACTTGGGATCAAAAGTTATTTTTAACCTAACGTCTTAACTTCAGCTCACAAACACAATACAAAAAAAACTGAAAGTCTCATCTACAGAGCTACTCTACCAATCAGCACAGTTTCAAGCAGCCATTCTCTTTGTCACTGACCCTTTGGTTGACGAGTACCTCACTAGGCAAAATGTCTTTGCCTTCAAATATTCTCCCATTGTCTTGGTACTTTCTCGAACCCTAATCTTCTATATATATATATATATATAAATAGGTTAAACTTATTACTAGAACAATTATGGCATATTCAGAGCATTTATGTACTGTTGTAAAAATTGTATAAAGTGTTTTCATAGTTGTACATTTCTTTGTCAACAACCATATTTGTTCTGACAATACTGTCACTTGAATGTGCTGTAATTTATGAATATATCAATAAATTAGCTGTTATGATTTTGCGCAGGGTTTCATTATACTTTCGTGCTTGATTGCGGTATCAGTGAATTTTAGTACATTTTTGGTTATTGGGAAGACATCAACAGTTACATATCAAGTGCTAGGCCACTTAAAGACTTGCCTTGTTCTTGGATTTGGTTACACATATTGCATGACCCTTTTACAGAGAGAAGTATCATTGGAATACTGGTTTCTATGATTGGGAGGGGATTATATTCATATTTTTGTACTCATAAGAACAAAAAGAAGTAATTGAATGACTTAGCTGGGTCTCATGTATAAACCCCCCCCCCTCTCACTCTCTCTCTCAAATTTACATACATGCACACACGTGTATAATTTTTCAAAATAATACTAAGCAAATAAAAAAATATGAAAAATATGGCTCGGAAAATGATATAGATGACGGTTACTATAATGTCAACCAGACAAATGGAGGAACTAGAAAAATGGTTTCATGTTCATTTTTTTTATCTATATCACTTGATAGTGCTACTTATAATGATGTCGTTGAAGATTATTTACAGATGCGGTTAGATTTGCCGCTTAACTCTCGGTTGTTTCGAATGCGTTGTTGTGCACACATTTTGAATTTAATTATAAACGATAGTTTGCATTATTTTTTTGCATCTATAGAAAAAAATAAAAGTTATGGTACGCAATATTAAACTCATTTGGCCAAATATAAAATATTTATAAATTGTTGCATTCGTTTAAGTTATGCTACAAGAATTATACATATGGACATTAATTATATGTGAAATTCTACATATGAATTTTTATGAGTTACATTTGATTATCAAAAAGTTTTGAATTTATATTATATTTCAATAAGTGAAAATGTTATTATATTTCAAAAAATAAAAATGCTCACTATTGTCCTCTTTAAAAAATAATTAAAAAGTTGCTAAAATGATTAGAGATTTATTTATTAAACTTTTTTATGCTATGTATTATCCAACATCTTGCTTGATTAGTCAAAACCCAATGATGGGCCTGGGCTAGAAAGTCCATAGGTATTTAAGGACCCAGCGTAGCCGATTGACGAGCCTAGGTGCAGGTGTCGTTTATTCAAAATTAAAACAAAAGGGGCTTTTGTTAGGCAGGATATGGAAAGGGAAACGCTCAGGTCATGCTCCGAGAAGGAGAAGAAGAAGAAGAGGAAGAAGAATAGTAGCACCAGTAGTAGTAGTAGTTGTAGTAAGAGAGGTTCAGAAGCTAGGGGTCTCGTTCGATGCTCTTTTTCAGACAAGGAAGAGGAGGAGGAAAAGAAGAAGAAGAAGAAGAAGAAGAAGAAGACGACGATTAAAACTCCTCTGGCGACCAGAGTCACCAAAACCACCACCACCTCCATTAGCATCACCATGATCATTCCTCCCGAAGACCCAAACCATCACATTAATCTCTATTTGTGTTTAAAAACACCAGGTTCTCGTCACCACGGTCCTGGCTTCCAGTGGTGCAAAATCGACCCAACAAACACTGATGTCGAAGATGAATATGAATATGAATATGAATATGAATATGAATATGAAGATGAAGATGAAGATGAATATGAAGCTGAAGACGAAGACGAAGACGAAGAGGAGGACTCCAATTCCAATTCCAATTCCAAGTTTGAACCTAAACCCAAGCGTAGGTTTCTAACCCCACTATCCACCATGCCCACCACCACGCCTGATGGGTTTCGAGCAATCCCACATTGCTCATCCAACCAGAAGAAGAAGCTTGTTTATGCTGTCGGTTCTACGAAATTTGACAGCTCCCTGAAAGCTTTTGTATGTGATTTCGGGGCTCCTCGTGTATGGGAAGAACTTCCTCCTATGCCCCGGCCAATAGACCTAGCTTTTGGTCTTGCTTCTCCCTTAGATGGAAATGTCTATGCATTTGGTATATTTCATACCCATGAAAATAATTCATATACCGGAGTGGTCTTCGAACCGGCCTCAAGGTCATGGAATCCATGCCCCCATCCTTTTAACAAATACAGCAACTTCTTTCAAATTAGGGATTATGCATTGGTTCACACCAGGGACCGAAACGAGTTCATTGTTTTTGGTACTGGGCGTAGGGAACCACCTATGGTATTGGATCTCACCACCGGCAACTGGAAGCCCCCCTGCTTTTCTGCACCTGCTGCCCGGATTGACGCTTCGTCCTCTGTGGCTGTAGGTGATGTCATCTACAGATTCAACAACTCACGACTCTCTGCACTTAACTTAGCCTCTAAAAGACCCTTTTTTAAGAAAGTATATGGGCTGGAGGAGGTGCTGCCTACCATTTATGGAACTGTTGGACTTGGACATATAGCTTACCTTGGCAAGGGAAAGCTATGTATTGTATGGGGTCTACATGACCTTGATGTAAAAGACCCTTTCACCAACCCTATCACGCATATTACTTGTTTAAAGTTTTGGGTTGGTGTTTGCAACCAGACGAATCAATTGCGTGCTGTTGTTGATAGATGTGAACACTATGCCGCTCATGGGCTAGAGCTCTACGAGTTCATGGCATTTTAATCTAGCTAGGTACTCTATCTTTATTTATTAGCTTACTACATTGTCTTGCGTGTGTTTGGTGGATTAGCTTGTGTTTGTTGAATCTGGATTGCATTAACTGGTCATTTTTATTTAATTGTTCCCTTTGTGCTCGTGCTTTTCCGGAGATAAGACTTTGTTTTAGGGAATTTTGTTAATTAGTCAGCAATTAAATAATAATTAAAAGTTCATATATAATCTGGATTATGTTTGTTTTTTGATGCATTGTCCTGAGTAGTTGAAAACAAATATAGTCACTTCATAGATTATTTTTCGTACCCAATTTAACATTTCACCTGGCTCCCAAGAACCTCTGATCCAGCGCCTAGTGGCACAAGGGTTTCGGATTAGATTCTTTCTATTGGTTGGTAGGCCTGCCACTTTGTGTGGAGCCTTTCTTCTAATATTTTTGGCTTGGAGCAACTTGACTCACCTCCGAGCATTGCTGATATCGTATTTCTTCAGTCAAGCTGCGTCTATAGCCTTCGTCCAATATTTTGTAGAATTGCATCTGAAAGAGAGAAAGACTTCTTCTATGGATACGATGGTAGGCCACTGCTACCCAAAGATCTCAACACCACTGTGCAGTGAAGGTTTGGTTATATAGACTGAGTGAATAATCATCAAATTTAGATAGCCCAAGTCTAGCGAACTGGAGAAATGAGAATAGGTTTTAAGAGAAGTTCAAGTACGAGAGAGAAGAAACTATCAGATCTTCTAAATGCACTAGGGTATCACAGTGTGATACAAAATCTCGATGTCATGGTTATCTCTATATATATGACAAGTATAGCAATAGGGGGCATGTACGAGAGAGAAGAAACTATCCTAGAATTTCTTGAAGTCTTCTTGTAAAATCAGCAGCTCTTCCGAATTGAAGGGTTGTTTATAATTTTAATATAACTTCAAGAAGTGTTTTTTTTTTTTTTTTCAAGTGCTTCAATTTATTTAGAAGAGCTTCCAAAAATGCCTTCTTCCAGATGCATGTATATACAACAAATATGCATTGAGAGACAACAAAAAAGAAAGAACCTCCATATCGCAAATTGAGACAAAGCAATGGGTGAGGTGCAAGGGCTCGCTTATTGTTAATACTTCAAAATTTTGCTTGAGGTGTGGAATGGTTACTGGGTGTATTTAATGATCACTCACAACTAGTCCCGCATTGCAAAGTGGGCAATGGGGTCTCTTCACTCCATCCCAAACTCACGATGGGAACTCTAGTTTTCTACTCCCTCTCTCTTGATCAAACAGGTGTATCAAAATACTGCTTGTAAAAAAGAAATAATTAGCTTCACCCCATCCCAAACTCATGATGGGAACTTTAGTTTTCTACTCCCTCTCTCTTGATCAAACAGGTGTATCAAAATGCCGCTTGTAAAAAAGAAATAACTGGCTTGACAAGGCGGGACAGGTTGGACTAAGTTTGGGTGTGTCGACACCGGCTGTGGGTTCACTTTGGGCAGGTCAAAATCGGGCCCTATCTAAACCGGGTCAACCAGTTAATCTTTAGATTTCTTTTCTCTTCTCCAACAACCAACCCACCACCCCAAACTTTCCATTCTACCAAATAACTAAAATGACCTATAAAAATCTTTTCTGGCAACAAATTCAATTTTGCATTGGGGTGCTGAAATCAACTCTCTGCCAATGGATAGTGAATTATCTAGTACTCCTTCCGTCCTAAATCAAGATTCCGATATTCCTTCTGAGGTAGGAAACTATTTTTTATTTTATTTTTCTAAACTGTTGATTGTGATGAAAATAATGCATTATTAAGAATTGTGAAAGTCAAATACGGATAGGGTACTTGTTATTGAGGTAGCTCTTTGGTCACACGGTGCAATACGCAAGTTGTACATCTTTCACCCACACGGCTACACCTAGAAGATTTACTTGACAAGTAAAAGCTCGAAACTGAAGGAAATTATCAAAAGCCAGCCTAAAAAGGGGTACAGTGGTTGTAATAAAAAATAATTGAATTATTACAAAGGCTTGAATCACCAGCAACTACAGTCGTCGATGCAATTGAGAGAGAGGGATGAGAGGTCGACATCTAAAAGGAAAGAAAAGAAAAGATGGGCTATCGAGAAGCTGGTTGGGGTTGTTCTAGCCAGTGTGAACTGGATGGAATATACAACACATTCGACAACGGGTAGCCCGTTTCAGCTAGCCAGATTCAAGCCTAGTCAATATAATGAATCAACATAGCTAAGGAGAATGGTTCAAAATTTAATTAGCAAATTCCTAACTCTGATCTTTTTCTTCTTCAAATACCATACAATTATATTCAAGTTTGATAAGCAAGGCACCTCTATGGGTGGGTTACAAAAGCCTACCTACTAAGCGTAAATCAAAAGGGGATACACAATAAGCCGGCAAGAGGGGGAGTATACCAACAGTAAAAGCCTACCTACTAAGCTTTAATCAAAAGGGTATACACAATAGGCCCGGCAAGAAGGGGAGTATACCAACAGTGGGAGGAATGATCTAACTTACTTGAGAGACCACTTCTTAAAAAATCAAAAAGATCTCACATTGAATACATCACATCATTTTCCTCATGGTCTTCCTCATCATGTCTCATGGAATTCTGCCTCTAGAAAATCAGTCGCATATATTGCTGCATTATCATCCAAGATAGAATTTAATCAGAATAATAAATACCTTCATATAATCAAAGTATAACAAAGACGTGCCAACTTAGAAATAAAAGGAAGTTAAAAAACAATAATATTACTTTGAGCAATGGGGGTGGGTATGGGGACAACTAACTGGGAGTGAGTTTGGGATGATCGGGTCGGGAATTCTAAATTTAGTCAGGGATCAAGCTCTCCATCCCGTGCCCGCCCCGCCGATACTTTTTTATCTTTTTAATCTTGAGTCCAATGTGAACTTATATATGCATAAGTTATGTATATGTATATAATATTTTGAGTCCACTGTGCACTGTGCATATATATACTTTCATGTATAACCCCCACACACATATATATTCTCGCTGACCACGGCTTACAATAAACAATGTTATCCACCGTTTTTAACCAGATTTGCATTATAGATACACATTATTTCTTTATCTCTCCTCTCCTCTGCTATTTTATTTATATTTTTATGTTTAAAAAATTGGCGGGAAATGGAGGCGGGGACGGAGCTGGTTTTTGGTGGCGTGGGCAGGGATGGAAGTCGTTAACCCGACTGTAACCCACCCCATTACCATCCCTACCCATATTCATCTAACTAAAATATAGATCAAACCAAACCTTTTTTAGCGTTCTTTGATTTGCTTTTGCTTTTCTTTTTTTTCTTGCTAGCCTCGATCGGATAACCATAAATACCCCCGTAGCCACCCTCATATCCACATTGATACAATATCTTTGGATATCTAGGTTCAAAGACATGTAGCCCGAATTCATCCCCGACGTCGAGAGCTAATGCTGTCTTCAGATCCTCCTCATTCCCAAAGGTAATAAAAGCCATCCTATGTAACAAAAAAAATAAAATAAAACTTGTTAGACCACGTACAAATATTGTTCAAACAAGCACCCTGAAAAACATGTTTTAAACCCCTCTATGTCACATTATAAAGTGATAATTATTTGTAAAGGCACCCATGTTAATGGTTCAAATATAATTGGGTTAAACAACCGAAGTAATTGGCCCAACTTTACCTTTTTCTTGTTCACATTTTTGTTGTATTGAGAGAAAAATAAAAACCATATAATAAATTTAAATTGATACTCACACCAAAAATCATTTTACAAATAAAAACTCAACCATAACTATTGAAATGTATATTATCAACAACTATGTAAACCTGCAAAATCCATATGTTTTAACTAGAAATGGTTAATTTTCTGTAACATTAAATTGTAAACATTCAAAAACTTTCACCAAGTCACATCATATAAATACAAGAAAAAAATTATATAAAATACTTTTGATTTAATACTGTTATAGGAAAAAAGTTGAACAATAGGTTTAGAATGCATCCACTATGTACAAGGAAACTTTTTTGTCAAACATTATCACTCAAAAAAAGTTGTTACATATTAATAGGCAAGAACAATGTCAAATTAAAGTTTTTCTCTTTCTAACTAAAAGTTAATTTCCTGCTAGTTATATATTTTTTACTTCTATAATTAGGGTGTTATTCTTGTAGGGGACTCTTGTGAAATTAAAAATTAAATATAGGGGCCTAAATATAAGGGTGTCGAAAAGCAAAATTAAGGGCGCGCTTACCGTCCCATATTTAAAAATTAAAATGCAAAGGCAAACAAGAGAGATGATTTAAGAATGGTGGTGCTATGTTTCAAAGATATCGAGATCAATAATAATAAGAGCAAGGAAATGCTTTGACAAGCATTTTAGTCAACAATATAATTACTAACCCTTTCATCCCCGGCCCATTTTCGTTCTTTGGGATAAACAAGTCTTTGATCTCACCGCATTTTTCAAACTGTTTTTTCAAGTTCTCGCAAGTCTGCAATTATATGTTAGTTGACACACAAGATCCACAAACAAGTTAAAATTAATTTCTACCAAAAAAAAATGTCAAATGAGATTAAGGGAGTCATTATCTTGCATCGGAGGTAAATCATTTTCCAAGAAAAATATGTATCACATATTGTGTATCGTAACGTGTCATAAGATTCACTATAAATTTTGAGATATTATTTGAATATTAGTCGGACTCTGAAAATTACTTCCTTCTTTTAACTAACTAGACTAAAAAGTAATGGGCTAGTAGGGTAAAAAAATTGAAAATAGAATAGGTAAAAACAAAAGACAAATAAAGAAATTAAAGAGAACATCAATTCTAGTGGAGTGCTACAAAATTTCTGCTTATAGAGTAAAACCAACTAAGGTTAATAAAAACATAAAGCATGTGATGCTATCGTTAATAGGAAGCAATTTGCCCCGATGCAATACGGATAATGACTACACCGGACAAACAAGTAGGTTTAATTTTAACGGTTTTACCTCATCAAAATTTGTAAAGGGGAAGTTTTCTACAAGGACAACATGTCCTTCAAATTTGTTGGGGTTAGGAGGTGGCTGATTCAGGCTGCATATAACCTGATCATCCTTAAGATATTCATCATTCATCATCAACGCCTGTATAGGAAAATAACATGAACTATTATTAATATAATATGATCTTTCTTTTTTTTTTTTTTTTTTTTTATCATAGAGAATGGTTTTATTTCTAAAAATTGGTAAAAGTATAAAGAAATGTTGATAAAGTACATTACATCAACATATACAATTTTATGAACATTTATTAGCAATATTAATCTACCCAATTTATTAATCAATGATACAAATGACTTGCATTTTTTGTTTCCCCCCAAAAAAATTATATGAACACTCTCTCATACTTTCATGTTACCCATCACTCTCTCCCTCATTATTATATCCTTCACGAAACACCAACTCCACAGATTTCACAAACAATCAACCTCTTTAAAAAACTTCATAACTCATACGATTTCTCTAGAACGCAAAAAATATACCTGTTTTGCTGCTCTTGCAGTGGTAAAATCCACATGCATAAATCCCTTAAATGTACCATTGTCATCTCTAGCAAAATTTATATGACTAATTTCTCCGCAATCATTAAAGAAATCACGCCTGTTGAATAAAATAACGCTCAAATGAAAATGCTTAGATATATACACTAAAAATTAGAAAATGCATAGATATATACAATAAGAATTTTAATCTAAGGCAGAAAATACGCACACGTCATTCTCTTCCACAGTAGGGTGCACATTCCCCACAAACAGTGTTTCAGAAAAGGGCTGCATACAAAAAAAAAGAAAAAAATATCAAACAGCCCCCTTTTCTTTTTTTTTTTTTCCTTGTAATCTTTCTTTTTGTGGCAATGGTATTTTATGTTTCTTATCAGAAAGCAAAAAAGAAAATGGCTGCATACGAAAATATCAAAAAAGAAAAAGTTAATTTCTTTATACCTTTTGTGGACAGTCAAAGGCATGTTTCACATAATCAGCATATTGTTTTTCTTTTGTCCAATTATGATGGGAACAATAGTAAATGCAAACTTACAAATATGACATCTAGGTCAGATATTGAAATAAATATCTAACACATAGTTCAAATACCATATTTATATCCCAAATAAAATTAACAATTCACGTCAAATAATGTATTATATAAGTTGAAAGCTATCGAATTCAGTTACGATAATGAATTCAGGTTTTTCTATTTTGCTTCTGTATTTATTTAATTTTTAAATAAAAAAATATTTGGTGGGACTTTAACCTATGAGCTCTAGGTTAGAAACAAAGAAACATTGTTATTGAGCTACTTCTTTACTCATTAAATATTTTTCATATTAACTCACATATCGTGTTTGAGTGTCAACTTCATTCCATAGCAAAAGAAACCTTTATAATACCTCAAAATTTAATTCCTAACTCGTACACGATCAAACCATATATACAACAACAATAACAAGAAAAATGTTCTCCCTCTTATAAATATTTCTCCTAAACACCGCTCTTTGTGGCATCGAGGGACATAATATCGTTGTTTATAGAGAGAGAGACACACATCAAATAATTGTTGCTTTTTTAGAGAGAGATATTTAGGTAGAGAGAGATAATTTGTTTTTACAGAGATAGACATGGAGATTCCGAATCCATTTTACAAAGAGAGGGGAATAATAGATGAGAGAAATGAAAATATAATAAGAACAAGATCACTAAATAGTTCCATTCTAAAATCAAAAGCCAAATTTCCGACGAGGGTTTGCTCTCGTTTTCATCATTAAGGCATCAAACAATCAAATAATTGATGTTTGTGCCCTTAAAAAATGGTGGAAGATGGGATTTTGTCAAAGTTTAACGGAAAATGTGGACGGAAGGGTCAAAGTGACACTTGCTAGTAGTTCAAGGGTCAATGTGGACGGAAGGGTCAAAATGTGGACGGAAGGGTCAATGTGGATGGAAAATGTGGTATTTGTCATATATTCAGTCCTAAGATCTCATTTATGCCTTAGCACAACTCGTCATTATTGTGTGCAACTGGTCCACAAATTTGTTGACTGCACATTACACATATATGTATGCCACACAAAGAGTTACACCACTATTTCAGTTGATTTTTTAATAACCTGTCGTCAAAAAAAGTTATGCCGGCTGCTAATGTTGAATCCAAACAAGTATGAGAATTTGGGTCTCTTAAGTAGTTGAGTAAACTATCATAATGGCCCTTAAACTATTGACCTAGTGTCACTTTGGCCACTAAACTAAAAAACGCTCCACTTTGACCCTTCTCCTATTTATAACATATAAGAAGGTTGAATAATGGAGATAACACCTAGAAGTTGGGAATGATAAGTGGCAGTTCCTTGATTTGTGGAAGGATGATCATCCCTTTGCCTTATTCGAATTTCCCTCCTTATCTAGGCTTGAGTTTATCCTTACTATCATGCGCCAATTAGACATTAAGTATGATCGGCCTCATCCTCAACATCACATATAATTGGCGCTTAATCTTCGTATCATGATTTATTTGGCAATTCTATTTTTATGCTCCTACATGTAACACTAGAATGTGATCGTCCGCGACGTTGAATATCATATAAGTCAAATAACTATAAGGTGGCCCCACAATATCGAATAAATCCTAAGAGTACAATTTTTTAAATTATATGTGTATGCATCTAATCTATAATTTGAAAAATAAAAATCCTATTCTCACTACTTAAAAACAAAAGAGAAAAATAAATAAATAGCACCCACAATACCAAACCTTTGTAAAGTAATTTAAAAAATAGAATATTAAATATTTATTGCAAATTTCTTTTCAGTAAAAGGAACTATGATTCAGTTTTACTCTTTTATATATAATAAACATATCTTTTGACTAAACCTCTTTCCAATAGAAATCTCACATTATCAGTACTTGTAGCTTTATCAACAATTGCATCTTTAGTACTCTGCAGCTTCTTGGGCTTGGACAATGCTTCTGGGCTTTCCATCTCCTGGTAAAAATATTGAATGAAATTCTAGTCATGCCTTCGTTAGAGTTATGATAGTAGATTTCTCAAAATTTTTGAATTCAAATCATCAAATGTTCCAATTCATATAACCATCAGGTTATTATTATTTAAGCCATTAATTTTATGAAAGCAGATCCAATTTGCATATATGATATAACATAGAAGACAAAGAAATCAACAATTTGAGCAAGTGGGCTAGCCTAATTAGGAAGGCACCCACTCAAACATGGGCTATCCCAAGTTCGAGTCTCACTGAGCGGGTTTGAAGACGGATTTTCATTCTTTGTAATCAAAAGGGAGGAGATTTAGACCTCCTTTTTTTTCAAAAAAAAAGAAAGAAAAGAATTTGGCAATTCAATGAGAAAACATACGACATAAAGGAAAAGACAAATTATGATTTGTGTGGCGTAGCATTTATATTATCTATTGGAAATACAGCCTCTAAAAATACTCTCCGTGTAACTATCAATTAAAAGTTCCAGGAATTATTATATTTTGTTTTTGGTAAAATTTGTAAAAATATTATTAGATCAACGCAAAACTATACAAAAAGGAGTGATTTGATGCCAAAAAGCAGAATCAATCCATCCAGCAGATAGAAAGAAAAAAACTATACAAGCATAATCTCATCAAATAAGCCCAATTCCCTGCATATTACCCAATTGTGTCTTTCTAATGTTCCCTCGTATCTTCTCCACTATAAACTCCCAATTGTGTCTCTCATTCTTGAAGGTTCAAACAATTTTGTTCTTACTTCACAAAGTATACTACAACAGCCCATGCATTATTGATGGCTTCTCTCAGCTCTTCTTTCCATGTACCAATTCTGCCACTGCACCCATCATAGCATGAAACACACACAAAAGCACATATAAAAGAAAAGCAGCTGATAGGTTCAATGAGAATTGGAAGTTCACTAAGCAACATACATAGTCAGACACACGCGGCTAGGCTGGAACTCAAAACTTGACGTAATCTTGGATTATTATGACAAATCGAGAGAATACTCTCAAACGCCATCCTCATCTCGGCTGCATTAAGTTCCCCATAATGTAGATTGATTCAGAGCAAACAACTGAAATCCAATCCAATGTCGAGTTTGAACTTTCTAGAATGGGTTGCAGCTGTTCACGTAAACCCTCTTCCCAAAATTGAATTTCGGGGATGATTCTTTATTATTGTACCCATCATGGACTGCTCAGAAGTTTGTGCAGGACCAATTGTGTGTTTACAATACCATCCTTGTTTAAGGGGTCCACCGCCATCCAATTTTACAGAAACCCCACTTTAAAAAATTGACACGTGCACGAAAGAAGAATCATTTGGTTCCTGTTTTGCATCCTAGTTCTTTTCACTTCACTGCCGATATTAATTCATTACAGTTCTTTTTTTTCCCTGGCCCGGGAGGGCAGGGGGGTGGGGTGGACAGGAGAGAGTCATATATAGAAAGGTAGAAAATAGTGTAGACGTGTAGGAGCTACACAAGCAGCCCGCTGCCTAGGCTTAAGTAAAGATAACGAAAAAATCAGGCTTGCTTGATGAACAGAACTGAACCGAACCAACAGAACAGAGAGTTCAATCAGACATTTGGTTTGCACAAGAGTGCAATTGTACAGATAAGGAATTTGGACCGGGTTGACCGTGGCTACTGGCCCACCCAGCTACTACGTTGTTCGAACATGCCTCCTATTGCTATACTTGTCATACATATAGAGATAACCTTGACATCGAGATTTTGTACAACACTGTGATACCCTAGTGCATTTAGAAGATCTGATAGCTTCTTCTCTCTTGTATTTAAACTTCTATTAAAACCCATTCTCATTTCTCACCATCTCAGTTCGCTAGACTTGGGGTATCTAAACTTGATGATTATTCATTCAGACTATATAAACAAACCCTTCACTGCACAGTGGTGTTGAGATCCTTGCGTAGCCGCGGCCTACCATCATACCCATAGAAGAAGTCGTTCTCTCTTTGAGATGCAATTCTACAAGATATTGGACGAAGGCTCGTAGCTTGACAGAAGAAATACGATTTCAGCAATGCTTGGAGGTGTGTCAAGTTGCTCCAAGCCAAAACTATTAGAAGAGAAAACTCCACACAAATGACAGGCCTACCAACCACTAGAAAGAATCTAATCGTGCAACCAGGCGCTGGTCCGGAGGTTCTTGTGGGGCCAGGCAAAATGTTAAAACTGGGGACCTTACATAAAATAATCTATAAAGTCACCAAAACATGTTTTCAATATAAGAAAAAAAAAAAAAAAAAAAAGCAAAAAGAACGTAGTTGGGATAATATATGAACTGCTAATTATTATTTGTGTGCTGACTAAATAGCAAAATTCCCTAAATCAAAGTCATCTCTCTAAAAAAGCACGAGCACGAGCACAAAGGCAACAATTAAATAAAAATACTAGTCAATGCAATGTAGATTCAGTAAGCACAAGCTAATCCACTAATTAAACACTAAAGATTGACAAAGTAGTAAGCTAATAAATAAAGCTTCAAGTACCGAGCCAGATTAAAATGCCACGGAGTCGTAGAGATCTAAACCATGGGCGGCATAGTGTTCGCATCAATCAACAACAGCACGGAATTGATTCATCTGGTTGCAAACATCAACCCAAAACTTTAAACAAGTAATATGCACGTTAGGGTCGGTGAAAGGGTCTTTTACATGGAGGTCGCGTGCACCCCATACAATACCTAGCTTTCCCTTATAAATGGTAGGCAGCACCTCCTCCAGCCCATGTACTGTCTTAAACAATGGTCTTTTGTAGGCTAAGTTAAGTGCGGAGAGTTGTGTGTCGTTCAATTTGTAGATAAAATCACCTACAGCCACAGAGGACGAAGTTTCAATCCGGGCAATAGGTGAATAATAGCTGGAATTTGGACCCGGTTGACTGTAGCTGCTGGCCCACCCAGCTACTTCCTTGAGATCGAGATTTTGTATAACACTGTGATACCCAAGATCTGATAGCTTCTTCTCTCTCGTACTGAAACTTCTCTTAAAACCTATTCCACTTCTTTACATACTCTTCTAGAAAAAGAGTAGAGCACTGAAAGAACAGAGGATGCTCATCTCCACTATCAACTTCACAAAGAATGCAAATATCACTATTAATACAGCCCCATGACTTCAGTTGAGCTTTAGTTATTAGTTTCATTCTACAGACCATCCACAATATGAAAGCTTGTTTGGGCTCTTGACCCTTAAACCAAATCAATTTCCACCAATTGCCGGTACTCCCATGTTCCCTTTGCGGAAGCACTATGTACTTTCCAGAATTATGCATAGCCCAATAAACTGAGTCTTCATTGTTTGTATCACACTGAGAAGTGTTTGAATTCTATATTGCTTACGCTTAAATATCATTTTTTTTTTATAAACTTGAAAGTTGAAGGGGTAAAATTGGAACCTCAAATTAAGCGTGAGAAATTTTTTTTCATCTCAATTGAATTTCCGAAATACTCTTTATGTGCCCCTAAATGTTTTAATTGAATTACCAAAATACCCATATATGCTCCAAAAATAAATAAATTCCAAAGGTTTCAAACCCATGACCTCATACATTAAAAAACACCATTAGATCAATTACAATCACATATGTTACTAAAATGTTTTAAAAACTGTACGTAATACGAGATATAATATTGCACACCTACTCCAGAGCAAATTAATACTGACCATACCACAACCCTCTCCCCTCCGTTTCTAAAATCTAAAGCATTATGAACCAAAGAAAGCCATTCTCCTATTTCTATCTTCATATGTTTCTCTCCAAAGTCTAAAGCATGTCACCATTCAAAATGGAGATTCATCCAAAGCAGATGAACCAAAACATGAACCATTCATTCTCCTCTCTGTATACATAGAGACATCATCTTCTCTCTCATTTTTCTTTGGTTTTGGCAATTTTTCATCCAAACCCCAATTTCAGCTCAAATCTTTAGTACTGACCACACCTTGTCATTAATAATACCCCATATTCCTCTGCCCCTATTTCTCTCTCTAAAGCATCAACCATTTTTTTTTTTTTTTTTTTTTTTTTATTATTATTATAGATAATAAGGTTAATTTTCCAAAATAAACGGACGCCCAACAGAAAATGAAAATCCTTATTAATGAACTCAAATGCTTCTCAAATTGACAAATAAATATGAAGGGAAAAAAGAAAGAAGGAGAAGGGTATTATCAAGGGCTTACTGAGTTGCGATCCAATGGGTGATTATAAACACACTCGCGACCATATCCACAGCATCCGGTTCGCATGTAGTAGGCACAATTTGGCATGCCGGTCCGCTGCGGGAATACTCTGTCAGAAAATCCCATACTCTGAAGCCTACCCAACGGCCACGGTTCTGCATTCCAACCAACAACCAACATATAACACAACAAAAAAATATGAAGAAATAACAAAAAAGTGTGCACCAAAATCTGTAAAGTAACCCAAGATTTATGAAATATACAATGTGTACGTACACAATCTCATTTTCAAATGCAAAGAAATGAAAACAACCTTGAACAATACCCATTTGGGTCGCCGGCGGCAACTGTGAGAGGAAGCTCTTTCCGTTCAAGTCCATTGAGCTTTTTAGGGTTTTGTTTGCTCTGCTCTCCCTCTCTCTCTCTCTGCTAGAAAAGACTGTAATGTGATTCGTTTAGCTTGCTCTCTCTCTCTCTCTCTGGTTTTAAATGTTGCTTCTCTGTCCAAATATCAGCTTTTTTTTTGCCATTTGACTAATTTGTACCCTAAACTAAATCAAAATTATAATTTGTACTCTATACTATTATTCTAAGACAATTTCCACCCTATATATTCAATTCGTTACAATTAAATCCAATATGCCAGCAATTTTGGCAAACAAACAACATCTCAATTTTTTCCCTCCTTTTTCGCTCTGACGTGTAGAAAAGGGACGGTAACAGGACGGATTAGGGTCAGATTCCTATCCTAGACCTCCAATCCCTGTCAACAAAAACCATCCATATCTTTGATTTAGGGTGTCAGGTTATTCTTCTTCTTCTCGTCGGCTTTCGAGTCCCTGTGGTGATTCTCAAACAAAATTTTTTATATTTTTTTGAAATAACAAAAGCAATAATAATAATGATAAAAATAAAAATAATAATGATTTAATTGACGTGTTCAATGTAAGATAAATATGCATAAGTAAACTTGTCAACGCATCGGTTCGTATTGATTTCGTGTTGGATTTTAACGAATGCGGGTAATTTTTGCATCTACCGAAATACGACCCGATAAGTTATTGGGCAATACTTTGGAATTCGTATATAACTTGAATTATTATCGAGTAACACGGTAAGACGTGATACTACCAATTTAGGAGATACTTTTACAAAAAAAATATTAAAATAATTCTCTAATTTTTTTTTCCCTCTCGAATAAGATTAATGAAGAGATAAAATTACTAAAAAAGTATCAATAATTATTTACAGATCCTAAAGTAGATACAAATTTTGTCTTGATTTAATAAACAATAATTTTATTAAAAAAATAAAAAATTAACGAGTCATATGGGTGATCCAAATTTGTTAAGGCAAACCCATAAATAATTTATTATTATTTCTTGTCAAGCAAGTGAACCCAATAATCACTCAAATTTATTAAAAATGGCACAGAATTGAGACTTGGACCCGAACTTGTTTTCCTAAATCTCAATGTTGAATTTGGAGACTAAATACTAATTTTAAGACCCGAATTGAATATAAAAAATATGCTTGTTTTGTTTCTGAATGTCTTATATGAATGTGTTGTTTGTTTTAACATATCACATCTGAATGCTAAATAAATGTTATTTGGACAAATATGCCCTTATCAACTTATTTTATAAAAATGACTATATTTAAAAAGATAAGAGAAAAAGAGGTGTTTTACCTCTTTAAAAATTAAGATTTTAGACTTAAGATATAAGCCTACCTATTGTTTTTTAAGAGGCAAAATAAGTGTTAAAATCTGAATTTTTAAATCAATCAACCAGAATTAAAACCTCTTAAATATGTACGGACCAACCATCCTTTAGCTAATAGATCCTCGACCTTGACTTGAGATCTCCAGTTCGAGTAAAAAATTTGTAGGGACCCAAACTAGCATTTTTTTTTTTTTGCCATCCCGAATGTAAAACGCTGATCATTGACCACTTGACCAACCCTTGTAGATAGAAAGAAAAAACCGTTAAATTTCAAATTGAGTGCGATGCAGGTGTGTGAGTGTAATTCAATCTATTTTCTTAGAAATTGGGATATTTTTAGTTCTCTAATTATTCATTTGTTTCTTACAAAATGACCCTTGGAAAAGGTCCATTGCTCATGTTAGACACCGGTTAGAAATTTCTCCATAAATGGCTTCTTGAATTTGATTACGAAAACATGAATGTAAGTGTGTAGAGTGTCTTAAAAGATATTAAGGGTGCAAATTAAAATCTACAATTAGTTTAGGGTACAATAGTGTAATTTTGCTTTAGACCGTTTGTTTGCGTATCCGCCAAGGCGTGAAATTATATAAACAAAAAGAAAGCTTTTTAATTTTAGGAAATCAGCCTTGGTCCTTTGTACGGACTTTTTTCTAGTGTAAAGCTTACATATGTTTTTATTTTTTTTGCCCGGGGGGTTAATTTGGTTTTTCGGACCCAAACTTTCCTCTTTAATTGAAATTTCGTACCCAAAGTTTTATTTAATTAGACCTTAGTACCTATTTGTGAATGGACAGTCAGTTGGCCATGTTTGACCAAAAAAACCTTAAAATACCCTTCATTTCCCCTTCTCTATAAGTAATTAAAACCCGGCCTAACCCAAATTCTCGTTCTCTCAGCATTACGGCCACGGAATTTGTTTCCATTCCATGTGATAACATCTTTGAAATTGTTTAATATGATAACTTATTTTAGTAGCTTGATAATTAGTTAATAAAAATACAAACAAATAAATAAATAAAGGGTATGGTTATTGATTATTACCACCTGAAATGATTTCTTTGGCACTCCAATTTGGTCTTAAATATCACTTTTGAATTATTACATTTTTAGGGTTTTGTCTCAAACATTATGTTGACTAGCAGGTTCCTAGCCCTGACTAACTGATCTGGCCATTTTAGACCCCAAAGTTAAAGAAATGAGAATTGTGACCCCAAACTGAATAAACTCAAAACCCCAAATTCCGCATGACCCTTAATTTAAAATATGTATTCATTTTGTAAGAAAAGATATATACGCTAAAAACAGATTTTACCTAATCGATACCCAAAGGTAGGAAGCTAAGTCTGACATTCATTTCGCTTGACTGGATCGGAGCAAATGGGCTTTCAAATGGAGTGGTTCATACATTCAGTTGCATGACTAGAATGCAGGGCCAAACCCTTTGAGTGCCTTAATGGAACCTTTCTCCCACGTCCCATTTTCAAATAACTAAATAAGACCAACTCTTTGTAACGAATGTATGTTCTTCGTTGTTTTGGCAGAAAAGAATCTATCGTCGTTAAAACGTCATTCCATGTATAAGTTTTGTACAAATTTATGAGATATCAAAAAATTTGCAAAAATAAATAAATAATACACACCTTAATTACTTCATAAATAATAGAATTTTAAGTTAAAAGAAAAATAGAGAGTGAATTTAGTTAACAACGACCAAAAAAACATCTCAACCGTTAATATGAATACTTGTAGGTTGAGTAAATATATTTTAAATATTTTTTTGTGCAATTAAAAAAAAAAGAACTATAGACTAAAATCAACTTAGATTCATGCAAAACGAAATATAAAAGAGAAAGTCGATCAAACTGTTTGGATTTGTATCCGATAAAATTGAAAATGTAACATTTTAAAAGAGGAAACATATACCTTTAAATTTCCATAACTTCATCTACTTTATCTTTTGGATTTTAATGTTACAAACTAAATTTCAGCTTGCTAACTACCGTGTTCTTTTTGCTAGTAAACGAGATGATCATCATGCATCTTTGATTTTCCAATTTTTACTACCTTTCCTAAATTGTTAACGTGTTTTTTTTAGGTCAACAGTCGATATGGTTAAAGGAATAAGAGAGAAGATCGAAATCATGCATCAACCATCCAATTACAAAAAAAAGAGATAACAGTGGAATTACAAAGAGGACGAGATATGATTGAAGAGGCGGGGAGTTTCTGCCGTCAAATGGAATTACGTAGTAATTCTATGTAATTACATGGTGTTTTGGGTTGAAGATGCTTGATTAGGTTAATGTTAGTGTTCCATTACGAAATACAAAAATCAAAGTGGGTCTATCATTAATTATATATTATCACATTTTCTTAAATAGTTAGTTGTGTATTATTATTATTATTATTATTATTATTATTATTATTATTATTATTATTATTATTATTATTATTATGGTGAAAGGAATTGTTGTTTAAATTTTATTAGTATACAATAAGACTTCGTTTGATTCAGGTATTAGGGTCAGTGGAATTAATAATATCAGTATTAATAGTACTGGACTATTAATCATGGTATTAATTTAATACCAATACCCTGTTTGATTCATGCAGTATTAATACTGAGATATCTCATGATGATGTTAATACCATGTTTGGTTCTGTAACTTGTATACGGGATTATATTTTTGAATAACAAAAAAAAATATTATCATCATCATCATCATCATAATAATAATAATAATAATAATTTTTATTATATAATAATAATAATAATAATAATAATAATAATAGTAGTAGTAGTAGTAGTAGTAGTAGTAGTAGTAGTAGAGGGCACAAATATTTGTTTATATATATATAAATAAAAGTTTTTAATTAATAACAAAACTTTATGAGAAAAAACTTAGGCTTCCAAAGTTTTAATTGCATGTAATTAAGAGCACATTTCTTTAACTCTTATCCGATATTTCTTCCCATATTCAATCTCAATCTTTTCACGTTACTAGATAAAATTAGAGGGGTACCAATATTTTTTTTCTTTCATTCATATTGATTTTAAAATAATAAGAGATAACTTGATGTTTAAGTGTAAGGTATTTTGGAAGATTTTTTGCAATTTTAATATATTTTTTGTGACATGTAAATTCTTATCATTGAAATAAAATTATTTTTCTAATATATATAAAAAAAACAATTTATCTACTTATAAGAAGGTAACCTTTTGAGTTCTACAAATGGTCAGAACCGGCTCTGAGTTAGTCTCGGTATTAATAATCTCAGCACATTTGTGCGAACCAAACAAGATATTATAAAAAAGTGATATTAATAATTTCATCCCACTTTTTAATACCCGAATCGAACGAGGCCTAAGAGGATTCATTTAGGACTTTCAAACTTGATCAAAAATAGAGTTTTCATGCACACGCATATATGCATAGATAATGTTTCTTTGGTATCAAACTTTTTTTTTTTCTAACTCAATTTGGTTTCATATATTATATACGCATAATAACGTGCAATGAAAGTTCTCATTTTTCAAATTTTGATGATAACTTAGGCTTTGTGCTATACATTTATATTCCATAATTTATTTTATATTTTATTTTTTCAATTCACCCTTAATTGGCAATAAAATTTTAGAAGAACTATTAAATATGACATTTGACAATTCTTTTAATAGATAATTTTTTATTTTATTTTTCTTTTCTAGGTTTAATCACCCATGCATCGCATCGCAAGGGGTAGAATATTTGGTTTTTGAAGAAAAGTTTTGGAAACTTAATTACTTGTAAATGCAGAATTTGAGCTTTAGGGTTTGAAGATTTGAGTAGGGAACACTAGGTAAACAACAAAATCACTGAGGAATCAAGGAAGATGAAAGGAATCAGGTAAAGATCGAAGGTGATCTTGCTAGTGAAAATAAGGAACCTTGAAGAAAAGGTGAGAAACTAAAGACAGGCGAGAGAAAGTAAATATGAGAACGGAAAGAGTAAGGGATTTTTAAACCCTTGTACTGCTTCAAACAGCGGTTATTTGCCTTGGGAACAAACCAAGCCATAATTGTGCATTAAACACGATTGACCCAAAGCGTACAGGAGCCCGGCCACTTTTGAAATGATATCCACCAATCAAAATGTGACAGCTGACAAACGTGAACAACAACTCTTACGACATTTTCAATAGCCATGTAAAATTATTGTGTAAATTTTATATGACAAGTGAGTTTTATATATAAAAAATTATATAGATCTATTTGTTCTCCAATAGTTAATATTAATACTCGTGTAAAAAGAAGCGGTCCAATAAAAATAACAACCTAAAAAACAAGAAATTACACAATTGAGAGGATAGAATGAGTGGATGGAGAGAAGATGTGAGTGGTGTAATTGAGTTAATGAGGAGAGAAAATGAGTGGGTAAAAAGAGAATTTTATTTGGTTATGTAAATTAAAAGTGCAAAATACACATCTATTATACACAAGAGCTTAATTGATATTGATTTTACAAAACTATTGGAGCAACAAAAAATTTATAAAATGTGTAAATTTTACACAATGTTGAGTTGACTATTTTTACACAGTCCCATTGGAGATGCTCTTGATCAATAAACTACCTTAAGAAGATTGAAACGTTTGGAATTCTCTTCTTTCATCAAAATAACTACGAGTGTAATCTTAAATGTGTGGATATTCTTCCTGTATTCAATCAGAGGTTCCAATATGAGTTCGAGCACCTGACCCCAATTGAAAAGCCATGATCAAATGTGCGGGGGGGCAATTGTGGGAGGTAAAATTTATAAGTGAGCTTTTAGCTGGGCCCATAGCCCATCTCTAATTAGAAGGCCCACCGACTGACCGCCGGCCTTGGAAGCCCGCAGCCCATTAAAGGAAGTCTTTAGCTGTTGACCAAATGGAGTACCCTCCTTGACTGTTCATCTGTATTTTTAGTTTTACACCATGGAAACATACAAGTCTTAGACAAGGAAGACTTATTCACCCAACCACAAAGGATAACCAAAAGACACATAAACAATGAAGACCTATTAACTGAACCTGTAGAGATGAAGACCGGCCATTGATAGTTAGCCAATTGGCTATGGAATGTTGAGCTGTAGGATAAGTGATGGCCCGTACAATTACGCACGAGTATCCATTTATACCTCTGGTATTGTCTCGGATATTTAAAAACACTATCCAAATTCTCCCTTTTGAATATCCATTCGGATAAATATCCACAAAATACGAATTCAAATTTGAAATAGATTCAGATTTTCGAATATCCATTTATACCCCTGGTATTGTCCAAGCTTAACCTTAGTAGTAATTTCTTTATCCTACCAACCCTAATGTACACTCACCCTTATGTATATAAATAAAAGATGAGAACCCTTAGCTCATTCATGCTTTATTCTTTACACTCCCTCCCACACTCAGCCACCTTTCTCATTCTTCTTCCTTAAGCCAATATATTTTCTTTGTAATTCATCCATTGTTAAGCCTTTAAGCAACTTAATTAAAGTACACACAAAAGGATAACGTACTACCAGATTGGGCATAACAGCTATCGGAAGAACCTACATTCAAACACAAATATGTTCCTCTTATTGTTCTTATTATTCTTTAGGTTTAGGTATTTTTGAAAATTTACATATATAGGATTCCAAAGTTTTTAATTAGCTAGAATTTTGAGTATTATTATTATTATTATTATTATTATTATTATTATTATTATTATTATTATTATTATTATGTATAAACATGCTACATCAACAAACTTAGAGTTTGAATTGAAAAAGTTTAAGAGCATCTCCAACAAACTCTTTAAAAGTGGCTTTTTAAATCTGAGCTTTGTTGACCAATGTGGCAATTTGAAGAGTGACTATTGCAGAGTACTTTAAAATAGCTCAAACAATATCTTCAAATGGTAATATTCTTATATTTTTTGTTTTTAACAATTAATGAGGTTGTTGTCTTGTTTGACCAACACAAATTTCAATCAATAAACTATTAAAAAAATAACTTGAAGAGTCATTTTTCACCCACTAAATTTAAACAGAGAGAATGACTCTTCAAAATAGATAGTTAATTTTGCAATTTTTGTTGGAGCCAATTTTACTGACGTAATTTTATAGAAAATTGCATTTTAGTTATTTAAATAAGTTGTTAGAGATGCTCTAGGAGGAGGACTACTCGAACCTTTTAACTTGTCCCGTACAAAAGCATGTGCTTACTAGTGACGTGCTAAATTTGAAATCACAGAGAATGCTTCAATCTAAGCCACAATAGGTAAATTGTTTTTGTTATTTAAACTCGTTCTACTTTATTGATGTTTTTGATTCTCACGAAAAATTGTTTGGCACCATTAGTAGTAATCATCTTCAGCAATATTGTTCCCACTTTCTTTTATTATTTTCTCAAAGTTGTACTCGTCTGTTTTGTGATGGGTTGTTTAAAAGTAAACACTAGGTTCTATCTTAGATTTGTTCACATGGGATAACTTTTTTCTACATTGTGTTAGTTACTTTCTCTATCTAAAATTCTTAAGTGAAGATCATCGAGACAAGTAAGGAAAAAATATCACTAAACATAATTTTGAGGTAATACTTAAAAATGAAAAGTAAAAGTTTGGAAGACATTTATTCTGTTCTTGAAAATTGAGTATAAGCCTATATACTCGATTTTTGATAATGAGTATAGTATTATCAAATTTATATTCGGCACTTAAAAATCGAATAATATACACCCTACTAAGTTGTCAATAATCAAATAAAACATGAGAATATTAAGAACTAGTTTTTAGAGTAAATATATTACCAACCTAAAAGAAAGAGATTGTGATGGCAGATGAGCATCACAAAAATCACCGTGCAAATCTTCACTGTCCCTCAGTTGATTTATGTTTCCTTAAAAGGTAAAGCCTGACAATAATTATGATAAACATAGTCATAATTAAGAAACCTCTTTCCATATATGTTTGTTTGGTGTTTTTTTTTTGTATAGATGGATGTAATAAATGACAGCACACTGGTGCAATCCTTTAAAGCAGCAAAAGACATAAGGTCAATTGTGTAATAAATTAAGGAGGCAATAATGTATTTGGCAAATACTCCATACAATTGAAGAGTAGGTCGGTAGGCATGAGTTAAACTTCTATCTTTTATAGTTGTCTGAATACAAATGTACGCGTACACCCATGGCAGCATGGCGCACCAAATGTTGTCAACGGCGTCACTTTTTCACCCGATTAGTATCACTTTAAAATAAATCTGGAGACACTTCGGCAAATATATATATATATATATATATGTAAACATAGCAGCAATGAAATTGTTATAACTCCCGCCACAAACACTACCCTAGCCAAATTTTCAAATTACTTGGTCAATAGTTGGACCAATTTTTTTATCAATTAAGTTAAAAAAGTTCTTAATATTCTCATGTTTACAAATTAATTTAAAAATAATTTTTTTAATAACATAAAAAGTTCTTAAGATTTTCCTTTGCTTTGAGTCTATCAACTCTTATCAAACTTTCCTTCAATTTGGACCAAGTCGAACCTCTTCCAAGAGCCACATTTTCATTTTTTAGATGGACTAGAATACGCTTCTTCGGTTTTGAACTCAAGAATTCTCCATTATGAAAAGGGTGCACATGCTATTAGGCTAGAAACTCGTGTGCTAAGTTTAAAACATATTATTACTTCTAGATTTTATTTTTTTTTATTATTTTTCCTAATATATTATACTTAATATACATTTTTATTTTCTAAAGTTAAAAATAATAGATAAAAAAGAAAAAAAATGGTAAATATGCGTGCATAAACAATAGAGTTTTATGATGATTCGATGAGCTTTGTTAAGAAACTTTATCATCCCTTTATTACAATAATAATAAGGGCCTTTTTGAGTTATCCCCTGAATAATAACTATAATTAGAGTTATCCCCAATTTGATAATTATTTAAGTTACTCCCTATCGTTTAATGGGGTTAGTCTTCTGTTAAATTTTAAGCATTTTCCCTTCGAGGCCATGTAACTCAAATTATGCCTATTATCCAGAGGTAACTCAAAAAGAATTGCTGTTTCTTTTTTGGAAAATATTTTTTTTACTTACGATTCTTATCACTTATTATTAACATGTGCGCGCATTACATGGGTTGTACTTTTGTGAAGGTTGGTACCCATGTAATACATGCCGGTAAGTGTAGCATTACTCTTCTTTTTTATCCATTTCAAACCCATAATTCGAATGTGCCATGCCATCCCCTTTTGTCTCACTTTATCCCACATATCCACACATCCATTTCTCTCTCTCTATATATACATGCAAGATTTTTTTTAAGGACTAGTCCGTACGGATTAGACTTATAACTATAATTTTTTATTGTTAAAAATATTTTCTTAATATTTTATCGTCGTTAAAAGTTTCAATAAGTACCTCTGCGTAAAAAAATGTACCTCTATATATATGATTAAAATATCTCAAATGGTATAATCAAAATAACAACTATAATCAAATTTAACAATGTTGACTAAAAATACTACCCTAATGGCATAGTCAAATTTTAGCAATATTTTAACCAATAACCTAATCTACTCAATTTGTAGTCAAAGTTAACAACTTTCTTCAATAACCAAAATAAGGGGCCTACCAACTTTATTAGGTGAAAGAGAATCTTTTCAAATTTAAATCACATTTTCCTCCTTTTTTTTTAAACAAAATTCAAATTTATTAATTTGTGGTCAATCAAAATAATAAACCCCACAAATTTAATTATGGAGAAAAAATAATCATTAAAGATGACTACATTATTAACTTTAATAAATTAACTTACTAAATGAATAATAAAAAAATATTTTAATTATTGCATTATAAATGTTCTTATCTCCTATTCTTGTTTGTACTTTGTACTTTTCTTCCTTTTGTGCTGTCTCTTTCTATTTTCTCTCATATTTCTCTTGCCCAACTTTTATATTTTGACCACCTTTTATTCTATTCCTGAGCCATGCATCCCCCATTACTGCGACCCCCCCGCCAAACTCCAACGGATCTCGCTCTCTATCTACCCATTGTATATATTTATCGTTCGCTACCAGTGAATGTTACTCTTCAAATTAACACGCTTCTCTCTAAAATAAATAATAATAATAATAATAATAATAATAAACTGATGGTGTCAAAATCTAGAATAGATGGTTAACGACCGATCAATCAATGAATAATGGTGAATTAGAGGTTTAATAATGGATTGTAACTGTGAACAGCGATTGTGAACAGTATCACCGTATATTTGAACAGTAATTGTGAACAGTACCACCGTATATGTGAACAGTGACTGTGAACAGTACCACCGTTTATGTGAACAGTGGCGGTGAACAGTACCGACAGAAACTGATTAAAAATGAACACGAGACATTTTTTGTTAAGGTAGATTCCCCCGGTAGCGCTTATGCTAGTCCGGCAGTACGTCCTCCTTTTGTGTGTGCTTGCTTTGTATTAGCTCAAAGGCAATCAATTTGGATGATAATACAAGCTACCAATCTCTCTATCTCGCTTTCTATAATTTCCTTAATTCTATTTATAAATATAGAATTTGAATTACAAATATTTCAATAGAATAAATAATAAACTGTATCGGAGAGAGAGCGTATAAGGATTGGTATTTTTTGGGATATGAAAAAAGAGAGTATAAGACCCTCGAAAGTTGGCTTGTGTTTATATTGCCAATGGCTTTATATCTCTTAGAAGAGATGGATGGATATTGAGAGAGAAAGGAGATGTGTTTTTTGGTGTGTTTTTGGATGGATGAATGAGGGGGTATTTATAAATAAATGTAGAATGGCAAAAAGGTAAATTTGGTAAAAATGAAGGGCAAAAAGGTAATTTTTATATAATGTATATGATGTGTATGCTTAGGTCACATGTGATCTAGAATGTAGATGATGTGTATACTTAGGTCACATAGGTAAAAATGAGATTTTACTGGAGGTAAAAAATGGGATTTTACTGGAGGTAAAAATAGAATTTTACTGGAGGTAAAAGTGTTGAATTACCTTTGTAGGTCAATGGTAAAATTAGTATTTAACCCCCATCAATTGCCCCCTATCCTTATCATTTAGCTCGGATGAGCTGATTGGTGAGGATATCTTTCAATCCGGGAGCTAGTAGTAGCTCTGAGCTCTGATGTTCGTGATGTCTTAAGCCCGAATCCTTCGTAGGTGAACAAGGTCGACAATTCGATGCCTGCAAGAGGTCTTTTGCTTTTTTTAGAGGTCTTTTGCCTGTGTTAGAGGTCTTTTGCCTATGTTAGGTCTTTCGCCTGTGTTAAAGGTCTTTTGCATTTGAGAGGTCTTTTGCCTGTTTTAGAGGTCTTTTGCCTGTGTTAAAGGTTTTTTGCCTTTGAGAGGTCTTTCGTTTGTTTTAAAGGTCTTTTGCCTGTGTTAGGTCTTTCGCCTGTGTTAAAGGTCTTTTGCCTTTGAGAGGTCTTTCGCCTGTTTTAGAGGTCTTTCGCCTTTTTTAGAGGTCTTTTGCCTGTGTTAAAGGTCATTTGCCTTTGAGAGGTCTTTCGCCTATTGTAGAGATCTTTTGCCTTTTTTAGAGGTCTTTTGCCTTTAAGAGGTCTTTCGCCTGTTTTAGAGGTCTTTTGCCTTTTTTAGAGGTCTTTCGCCTGTGTTAGAGGTCTTTTGCCTTTTTTAGAGGTCTTTTTTTTTCTTTATATACTGTCGGAACTGACCTCGCTAGATAAGCTTTTCAATTTGTTCCTTGAGCTTCTAGCAATTATCAGTCTCGTGGCCGTGGTCCTTGTGATACCGGCAGTACTGGGTAGAGTCCCTTTTCTTCTCTAGAGTGCTCATCTTCCTAGGCTTAGGCACCTCTCCTGGTTCTAATTGGGCATAGACCTCGCTCAGTAGAGCTGTAAGGGGAGTGAACTTTCGGTGAGCTCTGTCCTCGCTAGATCTGAACTTTTCGGTATTCTTTTTGTTCTTCTTGTTCTCCCTCTCTTGGCTAAAAAAAGGGCTATGTTCCCCTTAGCGCTTGAAAGGGGGGCAGAGAGAAGAAAATCCTGACATGTTACGTTCTTGGAGTGTCTCTTCCACCCCAGTATGTTTGTTGACCTCGTCCAGGAGCTCAGACATGATTTTTGGAGCCATTCTAGCTAAGGTCATTAAGTAGTAGGGGGAGCTTACTCCGTTCATAAATGCAGCTTCGGCTACACCTTCATTGAGATCATCGATCATGAGGCTTTCCTGATTGAATCGGTAAGCGTACTCTTTCAGGCCTTCGTTTGAACTTTGTTTGATTGCGAAGAGGTGGGTGGAAGGCTTAGACTGCTTTCTAGTCCCTAGGAAGTGAGTTACGAACTTCGTACCAAGCTCGTTCGAGCTCTGAATCGAGCCTGTGGATAGGCTGTTGCACCACATCCGAGCTGCCCCCTTAAGGGTTGTGACAAAGGCCCTGCATATGATACCATCTGGGACATTCTGGAGCTCCATCATATTTCCAAATTGCTGCCAATGGTCCACTGGATCGGTTGAGCCATCATATGACTCTAGAGCAGGTAATTTAAATCTGTTCGGGACCGCACAGGTCTGGATGTGCGTTGCAAACGGAGATTCAGAATTTCTTACCAGAGTTGCTGCCGAGCTCCCTCTATCGTGGCCTATGGTTTTCATCATTTCGGCCAGCTGGGCTTTCATTTCTGATCTGAGCCTCTTCTCTACTTCTTTAACAGAGCTCTTGTTTGAGATCCTGTCGAACACTGACCATTGAGGCCTAACATTTGTCTCAAGAACTGGTGGAATGGGGGGTCGACCTCCTCTGCTCACACTTTATTTTTGAGCCTCTCCTTCAGAGCGTCTTTCTAGAACAACATCAACTTGTGGATTTGTTTTTGGAGATGGTGGGGGAGCTATAACAGAGAACTCATCATAAGATTTTCCTTATTAAGAATTGGATTGGTCGGCATCAGACCCACTGGGCCTACCTCGACTTTTTTTATACCTCCAACGGCGTTCCCCCAGCCTTTCAACGGCTGGGATTCGCGCAGGGGCTAGGGGAGCTGGTGCAGAAACAGGGGTCAAAGGCGATCCATCTCTTGAACTGTACGAAGTGATTCTCTCTGAGCCATCAATCTATCAATCTGGACCTAGAGAATAGTTTGTTGAGCCACCAAGGCTATCAAGGGGTCTGTTTGGGTGTTTTCTGAATGAGACATGGTGAATGTATGGTTTTTTGGCTTTTTTGAGAAGCATGTGACTTTAAGGAAATGTCTTTCCCACAGACGGCGCCAAACTGATGGTGTCAAAATCTAGAATAGATGGTTAACGACCAATCAATCAATGAATAATGGTGAATTAGAGGTTTAATAATGGATTGTAACTGTAAACAGTGATTGTGAACAATATCACCGTATATGTGAACAGTGATTGTGAACAGTACCACCCTATATTTGAACAGTGACTATGAACAGTACTGACAGAAACTGATTAAAAATGAACACGAGACATCTTTTGTTAAGGTAGGTTTCCCCGGTAGCGCTTATGCTAGTCCGGCAGTACGTCCTCCTTTTGTGTCTCTTTCTATAATTTTCTTAATTCTATTTATAAATATAGATTTTGGATTACAAATAATTCAACAGAATAAATAATAAACTGTGTCGGAGAGAGAGCGTATAATGATTGGTACTTTTTGGGATATGAAAAAAAAGAGTATAAGACCCTCGAAAGTTGGCTTGTGCTTATATTACCAATGAATTTATATCTCTTAAAAGAGATGGATGGATATTGAGAGAGGAAGGAGATGTGTTTTTTGGTGTGTTTTTGGATGGATGAATGAGGGGGTATTTATAGGTAAATGTAGAATGGCAAAAAGATAAATTTGGTAAAAATGAAGGGCAAAAAGGTAATTTTTATGTAATGTATATGATGTGTATGCTTAGGTCACATGTGATCTAGAATGTAGATGATGTGTATGCTTAGGTCACATGTAGATAATGTGTATGCTTAGGTCGCATAGGTAAAAATGAGATTTTACTGGAGGTAAAAAATGGGATTTTAGGGGAGGTAAAAATAGGATTTTACTAGAGGTAAAAAAGTGTTAAATTACCTTTGTAGGTCAATAGTAAAAATAGTATTTAACCCCCATTAATTACCCCCTATCCTTATCATTTAGCTCGGATGAGCTGATTGATGAGGATATCCTTCAACCCGAGAGCTAGTAGTAGCTCTGAGCTCTGATGTTTGTGATGTCTTAAGCCCGAATCCTTCGTAGGTGAACAAGGTCGACAATTCGATGCTTGCAAGAGGTCTTTTGCCTGTGTTAGGTCTTTCGCCTGTGTTAGAGGTCTTTTGTCTTTTTAAGAGGTCTTTTGCCTGTGTTAGGTCTTTCGCCTGTGTTAAAGGTCTTTTGCCTGTTTTAGAGGTCTTTTTCCTGTGTTAGGTCTTTCGCCTGTGTTAAAGGTCTTTTGCCTTTGAAAGGTCTTTCGCCTGTTTTAGAGGTCTTTTGCCCGTGTTAGGTCTTTCGCCTGTGTTAAAGGTCTTTTCCCTTTGAGAGATCTTTCGCCTGTTTTAGAGGTCTTTTGCCTTTTTAAAGGTCTTTTGCCTTTGAGAGGTCTTTCGCCTGTTTAAGAGGTCTTTTGCCTTTTTTAGAGGTCTTTTGCCTGTGTTAGAGGTCTTTTGCCTTTGAGAGATCTTTCGCCTGTTTTAGAGGTCTTTTGCCTTTTTTAGAGGTCTTTCGCCTGTGTTAGAGGTCTTTTGCCTTTTTTAGAGGTCTTTTTTTCTCTTTATCTACTGTCGGAACTAACCTCGCTAGATAAGCTTTTCAATTTGTTCCTTGAGCTTCTAACAATTATCAGTTTCGTGGCCGTGGTCCTTGTGATACCGGCAGTACTGGGTAGAGTCCCTCTTCTTCTCTAGAGTGCTCATCTTCCTAGGCTTAGGCACCTCTCCTGGTTCTAATTGGGCATAGACCTCGCTCAGTGGAGCTGTAAGGGGAGTGAACTTCCGGTGAGCTCTGTCCTCGCTAGATCTGAACTTTTTGGTATTCTTTTTGTTCTTCTTGTTCTCCCTCTCTTGGCCAGAAAAAGGGCTATGTTCCCCCTGGCGCTTGAAAGGGGGCCAGAGAGAAGAAAATCCTGACATGTTGCGTTCTTGGAGTGTCTTCCACCCCAATTTGTTTGTTGACCTCGTCTAGGAGCTCATACATGGTTTTTGGAGCCATTCTAGCTAAGGTCATTAAGTAGTAGGGGGAGCTTACTCCGTTCATAAATGTGGCTACGGCTACACCTTCATTGAGATCATCGATCATGAGGCTTTCCTGATTGAATCGGTAAGCGTACTCTTTCAGGCCTTCGTTTGAACTTTGTTTGATTGCGAAGAGGTGGGTGGAAGGCTTAGACTGCTTTCTAGTCCCTAGGAAGTGAGTTACGAACTTCGTACCAAGCTCGTTCGAGCTCTGAATCGAGCCTGTGGATAGGCTGTTGCACCACATCCGAGCTGCCCCCTTAAGGGTTGTGACAAAGGCCCTGCATATGATACCATCTGGGACATTCTGGAGCTCCATCATATTTCCAAATTGCTGCCAATGGTCCACTGGATCGGTTGAGCCATCATATGACTCTAGAGCAGGTAATTTAAATCTGTTCGGGACCGCACAGGTCTGGATGTGCGTTGCAAACGGAGATTCAGAATTTCTTACCAGAGTTGCTGCCGAGCTCCCTCTATCGTGGCCTATGGTTTTCATCATTTCGGCCAGCTGGGCTTTCATTTCTGATCTGAGCCTCTTCTCTACTTCTTTAACAGAGCTCTTGTTCGAGATCCTGTCGAACACTGACCCTTGAGGCCTAACATTTGTCTCAAGAACTGGTGGAATGGGGGGTCGACCTCCTCTGCTCATACTTTATTTTTGAGCCTCTCCTTCAGAGCGTCTTTCTCGAACAACATCAACTTGTGGATTTGTTTTTGGAGATGGTGGGGGAGCTATAACAGAGAACTCATCATAAGATTTTCCTTATTAAGAACTGGATTGGTCGGCATCAGACCCACTGGGCCTGCCTCGACTTTTTTTATACCTCCGGCGGCGTTCCCCCAGCCTTTCAACGGCTGGGATTCGCGCAGGGGCTAGGGGAGCCGGTGCAGAAACATGGGTCAAAGGCAATCCATCTCTTGAACTGTACGAAGTGATTCTCTCTGAGCCATCAATCTATCAATCTGGACCTAGAGAATAGTTTGTTGAGCCACTAAGGCTATCAAGGGGTCTGTTTGGGTGTTTTCTGAATGGGACATGGTGAATGTATGGTTTTTTGGCTTTTTTGAGAAGCGTGTGACTTTAAGAAAATGTCTTTCCCACAGATGGCGCCAAACTGATGGTGTCAAAATCTAGAATAGATGGTTAACGACCGATCAATCAATGAATAACAGTGAATTAGAGGTTTAATAATGAATTATAACTGTAAACAGTGATTGTGAACAGTATCACCGTATATGTGAACAATGACTGTGAACAGTACCACCGTTTATGTGAACAATGTCTGTGAACAGTACCGACATAAACTGATTAAAAATGAACACGAGACATCTTTTGTTAAGGTAGGTTTTCCCGGTAGCGCTTATGCTAGTCCGGCAGTACGTCCTCCTTTTGTGTGTGCTTGCTTTGTATTAGCTCAAAGGCAATCAATTTGGATGATAATACAAGCTACCAATCTCTCTATCTCTCTTTCTATAATTTCCTTAATTCTATTTATAAATATAGAATTAGGATTACAAATATTTCAACAAAATAAATAATAAACTATGTTGGAGAGAGAGCGTATAAGGATTGGTATTTTTTGGGATATGAAAAAAGAGAGTATAAGACCCTCGGAAATTGGCTTGTGTTTATATTGCTAATGGCTTTATATCTCTTAAAAGAGATGGATGGATATTGAGAGAGAAAGGAGATGTGTTTTTTGGTGTGTTTTTGGATGAATGAATGAGAGGGTATTTATAGGTAAATGTAGAATGGCAAAAAGGTAAATTTAGTAAAAATGAAGGGCAAAAAGGTAATTTTTGTGTATTGTATATGATGTGTATGCTTAGGTCACATGTGATCTAGAATGTAGATGATGTGTATGCTTAGGTCACATGTAGATGATGTATATGCTTATGTCACATAGATAAAAATGAGATTTTACTGGAGGTAAAAAATGGGATTTTACTGGAGGTAAAAATAGGATTTTACTGGAAGTAAAAGTGTTGAATTACCTTTGTAGGTCAATGGTAAAATTAGTATTTAACACCCATCAATAATAATAATAATAATAATAATAATAATAAAAATAAAATGCCTATTTGGGTTTTTGTAATCCATGGTTCTTTGTTCTTCCTTGGTTCATGTCTTTGTCCCCACTCTATTAAAAGTATCTTAACTAAGCTTGTTTATAATTAATCATGTCTTCCTTTCATTGCTCTGATTTTAATTTAATTTTAGAATATATCAAGCTTGTGTGTCTTATTATCTTAATAATCTCTTTATCTATGTTATTCTATTCTAAAAGATCGTATTGAGTGGGTCTCTCCCCCGGTATTGCGTAGTCCCATAACTACGGATATTCCTCCCCATAATTGGTATCAATTATTATTATTATTATTATTATTATTATTATTATTATTATTATTATTATTATTATTATTATTATTATTATGCTACAAATATAACATATTAGAGCATTTTTAATGGACATGTGTGAACCATGACACATAGAATTTGTATAAAATTTACACAGTGTATATAATTTTTTAATTATTATCATTATTATTATTATTATTATTACTATTATTATTATTATTATTATTATTATTATTATTATTATTATTATTATGCTACAAATATAGCATATCAAAGCATTTTTAATGGGCATATGTGAACCATGACACATAGGATTTGTATAAAATTTATACAATGAATATAATTTTTAGTACTACAATAATGTTGTATGAAACATGTCATATCATCACTTGTGTAAAATGGGTGTTTATTTTACACATCCACATCATAATTTTCTTTCTCCAACTTTTTACAAAATATTAAAAACAATATAAGTAAAAATAAAAATATGATTTTATTATGATATTTGTATATTTGAATTCTACTCATCAAATTTTTTAAAATAATACCCATTTTGACTTTTAAATTATAAATAAAAAATATTCATAAAAAAATATTGAATATTGCATGTGAATATATATTCCATGTGATGCAATGTCATTGGTTCATTCAAATTTTCTACAATAATCTTAAAGTGTACCACTAGAGAACAAATGAGAATGTGTAAAATTAATTTTTATCCACCAAATGTCTATTTTTTATTGGTCCATATAATTTTACACATTTAATTTATATATTTACCATTGGAGATGCTCGTAGGCCATCTCTTGCAACAATTGTTGACTTTTTTGCACGATTCCCTATTTTGACGTTCGAAGCACTGCTTCTTCCTTATATTCTTTTTCCTCTTTGCGATAGATCTGGACTCGCTAGATGGGTTATGGAGATTGAGCCAAGAGAGCATCTTTTTAGGGTTTAGGGGATGAGGGGTAAGAAAAAGATAAGTCGAGGCTTGAATATTGATGGTGTCAAAATCTAAAAGTAGATAATTAACCAATCAATAAGCGAATATCGGTGAATAAAAAGTAAATGCGGCGCAATAATGAATAGACAACATTTTTTAATAAGGTAGGTTCTTTCGATAGTGCTTATGCTATTTCGACAGTACGTCCTTTTTTTGTGTGTGCTTGCTTTGTATTAGCTCAAAAGTAATCAACTTGGATGAGAATACATGTTAACAACTTTTCTCTCTACAATTTCATTAATTTTATTTATAAGTATAAAATTAGGATTACAAATATTTTAATAAGATGAATAATAAACTGTGTAGGAGAGAGAGTGTATAAGGTTATTGGTATTTTTTAGAGTATGAAAATAGAGAGTATAATACCCTTTCTCTTGAAAAGAGAGAGTATAAGCCCTTTCAATGTTCTTCTTGAATTGGTTTATATTTGTATTGTTGATAGCTTTGTATCTCTTGGTTGAGATGGATGGATTTCCAATTAATAAATAAGAAGAGGTATTTATAGGTAAATGAAAAATGTTAAAAAAGAAAATTTGATGAAAATGAGGGGCAAAAAGATAATTTAGTAAAATTTAGTGGATTTGAGTGAAATTTTAGTGCAGGTGAATGATGAGTAGAATTTTAGTGGATGTGAATGGAATTTTAATGGAGGCCGGTGAGTGAAATTTTAATGGAGGTGAGTGGAATATTATTTTTGTAGGCCAATGGTAAAATTAGCATTTACCCCCCATCAATTTTATTCACTATTGATTTGTTAATTATCTATTTCTAGATTTTGACACTATCAGTTGACGCCGTCTGTGGGAATGATAAGCTCTCTAAAACTCTCGTTCTTTAAAAATTATAAGTGAATTATCAGTGAAAAAGCCCCAAATCCCGCGGGCCTACAATAATTCAATATTTTCGGGTACATAACTTTGTACTAAAAACTCCAAATTATGCGATTCTATAGTTCATTTTGTAGAAAATTTCAAGAGATACAACTTTCCAATTCAAGCCTTTTCCAAATTCGTCCATCTCGAAGTCCAAAATTGCGATACAAAGTTTCTACAACAAAAAATGCAAAAATTCCGCAGGCCTACACTAGCTCAATATTCACGAGCGCATAACTTTACACTAAAAACTCCAAATTATATGATTTTAAAGTTCATTTTTGGAGAAAATTTCAAGAATTACAACTTTTCAGTTCAACCCGTTTTCAAATTCGGCCATCTCGGGGTCCAAAACTGCGATACAAAGTTTCTGCAAAAAAAAAAGGCGCAAATTTCGCTAGCCTAAAGTGGTTCAATATTCTCAGACGCATAACTTTGTGCTCAAAATTTCAAATTATGAGATTCTATAGTCAAATTTGAAAAAAAAAATTCAAGATCTACAACTTTTCAGTTCAACACTTCTTCAAATTCAACCATTAATAGCAGAAAATGAAAAAATTCATAAGTATTACGCAATTAAATCCTTGTCCAACTTAGTTTAGTAGGTGCACCAGGCTCTAAATAGCACACTTACACTCTAGAAAGCCCTAAAAAAACAGGCATACTTTAAATATTTGAGTGGAATATCTCCGGAACACTTGTTTAAAGTATAAAACCCTTGTTAGAGGTTGGTTTAGTAAGGATACTTACACTCCGAAAAGCCCTGAGAGAAACAGGCATACTTTAAATTCAAGTGAAATATCTCCGGAATACTTGGTTAAATTATAAAACCCTCACTAAAGGTCAGTTTAGTAAGGACACTTACACTCCGAAAAGTCCTGAGAAAAACATGCATACTTTAAACTCAAATGGAATATCTCACTTATTTAAAGTATAAAATTCTCGTTAGAGGTCGATTTAGTAAAGACATTTACACTTCGGAAAGCCCTGAGAAAAACAGGCATACTTTAAACTCAAGTGAAATATTTATGGAATACTTGTTTAAAGTATAAAACCTTCGCTAGAGGTCGGTTTAGTAAGGACACTTACACTTCAAAAAGACCTGAAAAAACAAGCATATTTTAAACTTAAGTGGAATATTTTCGGAGCACTTGTTTAAAGTACAAAACCCTCACTGACACTTACGATCTAAAAAATTATGAGAAAAACAGACGAATCAAGCAGTGAGAATAATAATTCAAGAATCCAGTTACGGTCAACCCAATGACAATAATAACTCATATATGATTTTTCTCTTTATATTGATATATCTAAAGTTCTATCATTTTCTTGCAATCAATGATCTTTATTGTAGGTAAAATTGAAGAGCTTGCAAAAAATTAAAATTGAATGTAATTTTTATCAAGTTCGTCTGGCAAACCAAAATAAGAAATTAAAGAAATTTTCAGCGGATATCAAACTTTCACAAAGCGGAAGTGAAATCGAGAATTTGAAGACAATTGGAAAGGGTCCAAATAGAATCAAACTATTATATTAACGTCCAAAGCTCCCCTACTTATGACCAAAAGTATAGCGAGCATTACGCATTAATGTTCCAAGCTCCACAAACTTACGATCAATGGTTAACAAAGCCCTACACATCGATTATTCGAACTCTACCCATGATCATCTTTCTCGATAAGTGCCCGCTCTCACTTCTCAGCTTTGAGCCGGATCACTTACTTAGCAAAGACATTTATCCTTCATATTCAGCTTTCAGCATAAAAGTAAAAGATAGGGGCAGTTGATGGGGGTAAATACTAATTTTACCATTGGCCTGCAAAAATAATATTCCACTATTTTCTTTAAATAATATTCCACTCATATCCATTAACATTTACTAAATTACCTTTTTAACATTTTCTATTTACCTATAAATAACTCTTCTCATTTATTCACTGGACATCCATCCATCTCATTCAAGATATACAAAGCAATACAAATATAAGCAAATTCAAGAAGAAGATTGAAGGGGCTTATACTCTCTTTCTTTTCTAGAGAAAAAATAAATTACGGCTCTCTTTATATCTCTCTCTCAATTAAAGAAGAAGAGATAGAAGAGTCTTATACTCTCACTTTTCATACTCCAAAAAATACCAATAACCCTTATACACACTTTCTCTCCTACACAGTTTATTATTGATCTTACTGAAATATTTGTAATCATAATTCTATACTTATAAATAGAATTAGTGAAATTATAGAGAGAAAAGTTGGTAACTTGTATTCTCATCCAAGTTGATAGCTTTTGAGTTAATACAAAGCAAGCACACATAAAAGGAGGACGTACTGCCAGAATAGCATAAACGCTATCGGAGGAACCTACCTAATTAAAAAACGCCATCTATTCATCATTACACTGCATTTACTTTTTATTCAGTAATATTTGCTTATTGATTGGTTAATTATCTACTTCTAGATTTTGACACCATCAAATATTAAATTCTCAATAAGAGAAATCAATATTTTTAATTTTGGAAACTTTTGAGCTAAAATAATGGTGGCGCTATTTTCACACTCCAATACTCTCTCTAACACTTCCTTCCAAAAAATGCAATTCTTTTACTAATGCCATACGCCACCTTTTTTTTGTAAGCTCAATCATTAACAATTAATAATCATTAATTAATTAATTAATTGTTCCTATTATTTATACTTAATTATTTATCATTAATAACTCATTTTTATTACACCCACTTCATTTGTGGCCAATGATTAAAATCCAATAGTGCATGGCAAAATCCTCATCTAATAAGATAGATCATGGCAAAATCCTCACCTAAAACTAGAAAAATAAAGCATGGCCTTTTAACTTACCTAGTTGCCAAAAATCCATATGTCAGTCCACCAATAAATGCAACTTGTTGTTTATAATTTTTTGACGAAACTCTGGCAAGAACAGTCACACCGACTCATTGATTGAGGTCCTTTTGATTGTACTATGTCCTCCCATGTAACCAAGTACAATGGAACTCCTCGATTCTTTGCAGCTTAACACTCCTTCTTGGGATGAAGTTTTGCTTGGTTGGGAAGGGGTCAAAATAGATTGACCCACTCGATTTTATGAAGCGGAGTGTTTATCTTGGCTAGCCTAAGTTCATATAAATCCAGCCTATTATGTCACATTGATTGTGTTGCACGGAGCTAAATTCAGAGATTAGGTGGATAAGAGCAAAAGAAGATTGAAATGGGAAAAATAATAATTTATGGACTCGGCTCATTGGAACCTTTTCCTTTTCTTCAACTTGGTTCTGTTCAATTAAAGGAAACTTCACGAGTTCCTTCCATCTCTCTTTAGTTTGTTGGTTGTTTGCTTGGTTGGTGGGACGAACGGTCCGAGTTTCTATGAGGGAGGATAAAGGGGTTTGGTCCTGAAGAGTGTTATAAAAAAGGAAAATGTTATAAATAAATTTTATGTGTGGCAATAGTGGCACCCTAAAATATAGACCGCCTTCAATTTCGATATTGAAATGGGACAAACCCTATTAATGCATTCAGCGCTATTGTCCTATAAATCGAACCATGTGGGCTGAGGAGTGGGAGTGGGCCCACTGTCAAGACGGATATAATGGACATAGTCAAAGAACGAAAAGCATGCCCAGAAATAATTTTCCTCCCATCAAAATAATTCAAGCTAGGTCCACTAAAATCGGACCGTCTAATTTACTGCTGAAGGGGCAGGCCTAGAATTAGACCATCAAATGCCCATAAATAATTTTCCTCCCTACAAATCTCTTTCTATGAGAATATTTAAAAAAAAAACTAAGAAAATAACTTATTTATTTTCAAAAATAAGGGCCTAATTTTTAATCTTATTAGTGTAGATTCCATGTGTATTTTAAGATGAGGGTTTTGAACAAAATGGTATTTTGTGTGAACTTAACTTTGCACAACTTTTGTTTTATATAAATTTAAATTTACGATCCAAAAAATATGATCCAAACTTATTTTCATGATATGTTTTTATTTTTTAATAAGTATATTTTTATGTGTCACCATTGTAATTATAAAATAATGTCAAATAAACCACAATACATAATAATGTATTTAATAACAAAGACCGCAAATTTGACTTTGCATAACTAAAAAAAAATTATCATGTGTGTTTTTTATCAATAAATATGCTTAAACTTGCAAGTTGTTGAAAAAACTTAAAAGTACCATCAATTAAACACTCAAAAATAGTAATATACTAAAAAAATACAGTATAAACTTAATTTTCCACAATACTATAAAAAGTTATAATTTGAAAATCTAAAATAATGTTGAACTTGTTTTGAAATTTGATCAAATAGAGATCCTTAATTTACAAAAATATTATTTTCTGATCTTTTTTAAAAAGGGGTATTTCTTAAACAATTCACATTTTTTAATACCACCAAAAGTTAATTGGTTCAAAGGTAGTCAAATGATCCACGTCAACCCTATCAGAGGTAGAAACTTGTGTGGAAGTACCCACTTGAACCACCAATGGAACAATGAAAACTTGTTATTTGAAAACATTGCACATTTTCTTTCTCCTTTGCTTCTGAGCTGCATAACTGCCTGTGGCCAATTCTAATGGTTATATATATATATATTAGGGTATACCCGTGCCATCCGGCACGGTAAAATAAATAGAATAAAAAAAATCAACGTGTAATGAATTTAAATCGACATAATTAATCAATCTATTTTAAACCCATTGTTTAATCTAATTTAACGTTGTGAACAACTAAAACGTAAATTCAATATATTTTCATGCTAAGAAAAATAAAAGTATACCAGATTGAACATACTTGTTTTAAATTTTTTTAAAGAGTCTTTTAATCATAATCCATCCACTTAACAACAAAATCAATAAGTTTACTTTGAGCCAATTGTCTAGACCAAGAAAAATGAAAGTTCAATATATCTTCATTCTGAACAGCGAAATGAAAGTTCAATATAAATTTCTTGGTCTAACGTTGTAAACAGCGAAAACGTAAGTTCGATATATCTTTAAAAGTATACCGGATTAGACCGATTTTATTTTTATTTTTATTTTTTAAAGCGTTTTTTAATTATAATCTAACAACGTAATGTACGTCCTAAAAATGATAAATTGAGATAACCAATAATGTACGAACGCATAGTGTACGTCCTTAAATGTTACACAATAATTTTTCTTGATATTTTTTATTTTTTTGCATAATTATATAGTCATGATGGATCTTGTTTAATTGATCTTGATTAGTAGATTTTAAATATTAATTTTTTATTAAATTTTAAATTTTTTATTTTAAGTTATGGCATTTTTAATGTAGATAAAATTATTAGTATGTGAGAGTTTATTGTGTGTATATTATTGGTGTGAGTGTTTTAACTTTGATGTGACATCTTGATGTGTGTATAAAACTCATCCAGTGGTATATAACTAATGCACACCATAACATGTGTATTTTTAACCATTAGATTCTTATACTTTTTAGAGAAATTTTTTGTCAAAGATGGTGTTTTATAATATAGATATTTATACAATTTTTTATGATAGAAAAAAAATATGCTTTAATAGAATTTTCTATAATTAGTTTTATGTGAGGTAGAAGTTGAATCATATAAGAAATTTCTATAATTATTTTTATATGAGGTAGAAGTTGAATTATATAAGAAATTTCTATTATCATTTTAAAAAATTTCAATATGACATGATGCATTCTTATTGGATATAAAAAACCCAATAATTTTCTCTCATTCTTAAATAAATGCCAAGTAAAAAAGAAATGAAACAATATTGAAGATCAATTTTTTATAGTTTTCTATTCATATAAAAAACTTGATAACTAGATATAAAAGTATTTTAAAATAATATTAATACACAAAATAAAAATAAAAATTACCATTGTATGCGGAGTTGGTAACGTGTGGGAGTAGCCAACAATGTTTTCACCCGCCCAACTGTACACCTACACTGAACCAGTGGCAGAGAGGCAGCAGGATTGAGGGGATTTTGTTGCCGAGGGAAAACCTTTAGCCTTCTTCTCTTTACAGCTTTAAAGTTTCTCATTTTTTTTTCTTCTAAATACTTTTTAATATTATATGAGTGTTCAGATTAATTTTTGCATATCTTAACTAATTTCTTTTCATGCTGGCCACTAAATAATTATCCATTTGTTAGAATTTAATTTAAAAAATTCTCAATTTAATTAGTTCCAATCCTAGTGTGCTAGCACTTAATCACTTATTAGTGGTTAAAGTTTCTCATTCTTGTTGACAACGTTCAAAAAGAGCAAGTTGATAAATCCAAGCGCATGCGGTCAAGTTATAGTATACTTGGGAAGGTTCAAGGTCTAACCACAGGAAAGCAAGTAATTTATTTCTGTGGCTATCTTTCTCAAAGGGGAGAAAGATAAAGAAAGAAAAAGATGATAGACTTGGAAAATAAGAAATGAAATGGAAACTAAATTAAAACTACTAATTAACTAACCTAAAGCTAAAGGCAAATCTAATTATAAGGTGCAAAAGTAAAGAGATTCTACAAACACAAGTTATCTACCAAAAAGGCTTCCTAAATGTATTAAGGGAACATGCAATTAAACTAAAATTAATTAAAATAAATAAAACATCTCACTAATTAAATAAAATAGAATATTAAATAAAATTAAAACTATGAGAAACAAACGTTAGGGTTATCCATAGTTAGGGAGTACGAAATTAGTCCAATCGGGTAAACCAAATCTAAAATTAAACAAGATTTTTCTCTAAGATTCAGTTCATAAACTTTTCAACCATCCAATTATATTACTACTACAAGTATATGATAGCCCATGCATGACAAAGGCTATATATACTAGCTTTGAGTAATAAAATTCGACGGTGAAGTTTTTGACTTTGAAAAAAGCATAATTTAGAACTTAGTATTGGTAGTGTGTGAAAAAAATAATTCAAGTTAATTAAACTTCTCAAAAATTAGTATCTTACCACTCCTATAAGGTTTGAATAGGTTTGAACGTGATTGAAAGCAAATCCGTCTTAAAAAGAATGTCGAAAGTCAAAACCGGCACTTTTTCGGAACTTATGTGAACAAATACCAAAACAGCGCCAAGTCAGCCAGTTCACTTAAGAAACTAACTCAACTAATTAGAGGATAAAGACCATCCTCAAGTCAGCCAAGCTAGGGTTTTTGTGCAAAAATTTGTGAATCGACGTTTTAACGATTCTTAATCAAATGAAACATTTGAGCTCACTTATGGAAATATATTTTTAATGCATGAAAATATAAAAAATACTCATTTTCAGTAGGTGATATATAACCAATAAAAAAATCAAATTCAAACATAGATTGAATTACATTCAAAGATTATTTTTGCATTTTTCACTACGGATGCCTAACAAAGGATTTAGCTAGAATAATCAAATCAAATATGCAAATAATCTTTAAAAACATGGAAAATAGTAAAAAAATACCTAATAATGTAAAAAATCAGATTTGAAAACTTTTGGTTTTGGCTTTGGAATTTCGCAATTCCGATTTAAAACAAAAATTTTACGGTTAAAACAATAAACAAATTCAAAACTGACAAAAATTGAACAAAATCGACCTAAACCCTAAAAATTCTAAAAAATCATATTCTTAATGATCAATAATGAATCACACATGAATAGTATGAAAAAACTATAAACTATTTGAATATGAAACAAGAATCAAGTATAAATTAATGAAAAACCAACAAACTAGACCTATAAACCCTAGAATCAGCCCAAAAAACGTGGGTTTAAAGTTGATTCCAATATAAATATGATCTAAATTAACTACGCTATGAATATTAAAGAAAGCAAACAATTAAAAGTAATCAAATTAAAAGAAAATAGAAAACTAAGGTTTACCTAGTACGTAATTGAGACTTGAATTGAAAACTATATTGAATGATGAATTGAATATTGATTACAGCGATGTTCTAACCTCAAAAGATCATAAATAAATTAAATTAACAATTATTTTAAGGAATTAAAGAAAAAAACTCTCAAATTCGATCTCCAGATGCAGCGCAAAAACTCCGAAGAAAGTTACGGTGCTCTCAGCCTCTCTGTAAATCAATTCTAAATTGTTGCGTACCCTAAAATATAAGATATATGACCTTTTATATAGTACCCAAATGTCTCAAGTTGTGGCTTGAATAATCCTTGAAGAAACGAGCAGAAAAAAGCTAAAAATAAAAAATGGGCCAAAAATAAGGGTGTGGATTAATCCTCACCATGTGGGGATCAATCCCCACCTGTATTTTTTTTTTAATGTGGTTACTTCTTCTTTTGCTCATAACTTTCTGTTCCTAACTCCTATTGATGCACCGTTTTCATTTAGGCGTAGGTAATTCAAAGCTCTAGAACTTTTATTTCGGGAGACTTCTTCAAATTCTCAATGGCTAAAAACTTTGATCAGTTACAAATTCAGGCTTCTTATGGCAGTTCTCGATTTTGCTCGAAAACTTTCGGAATCGATTCGACTGAACTTTTTTTCTCTTGTAATCCCTCTTGGACACTTGCATTCACTTTATTCATGCTTGGGGACTTGCTTGTTCTCTTCTTGATAATGTTTTGGGGGTAGTTTGCGGAGTTTTTCTCACCTCGGGCCTCGAAATGGATATTGACTTCTTCTTTGGGCTTTCTTTTTGCACTTTTTCGCATTCAATCTTCCTTTTTGAATCCAACCTCATTTGCTTAACCACTTTAAGCCTGCAAAATGGCTTAGCAACATAGAAATACAATGCAGTGCCTTCTTTTCATTCTTAAACTGAATTTACATGCAATTTTCAATTTTAGACAGTAACTAGAAGCTAATTGAGCATTGTTTAAAGGATTAGAAATGCAATTTATGGGCTTAATCATTCCCCCCAATTAACTTATTACTAGTCCCTAGCAATGGAGTGATAGAATAACATATATCTCTAAAAACAAACATAGAAAATAAAGAAAGAAAAACACAGTCCTAAACTAAATAATTGCGTTAAGCGCATGCAATAAGCCTTTAAACCCCTAAGTTTTCCCTATTAGGACGAGTTGTGTCTCGTGAAGGTTTTCAGTGAATATGCCCACAAAATTTCTGATTGCAGTTTAAGTCTTGTCCCAAAGTCACCTATCATGCATATATTATCTATCAAATGGCTAAGTAAGGGCCTAAACCGACTTAGTAATACATTAGCAAGAGATATACAAGAGAAATAGTAATCTTAATGCATTCAAAATATGACATAGCAAAAATATAAATCATAAATGTGCGCGCGTGAGCAATTACATTAACTTTCAACTTTCAAAACCAATCATAGATTCATACTCCATTTATATTAAGTTTTGACTCAAACTCTTACTGGGCATACACTCAACAAATGAGTCTATCCGAATTAGGTGCATCTCTCCACATACGGGTTAAATGGAATATTTGTAATCAAAATCAAATGCCTCACCTGTGTTTAAATGAAAAGACGCAAAAATGAAAGAATATGAGTCTTTAGGAATGATATTTAAGTTTTAATAAGGTGATAATACTTTTGTATACCTTCTCGTCGTTTAAATCTCAAAACTAAGCCACTAAGGATCAAGAAGGACTTTATTAGATTGTAATGGGGCTGGGAGTAATGGCTATGAAACGAACGGGTCAACTGAGAATTCAAAAGACTTGTTTGCTTGTTTTTGTAATGCTCATAAACTTTTCAACTATTTCCTTTACTTTGATACCCACATTCTCATTATATTGCATACAACCTTTAATTTTCATTTTTAATAAACGTCATCATTCTTGCAAATTTATTTTTTAATGCATACATTTCGTTATTTACTTTTTTTTTCCCAAATAAACATACTTCATTATGCCTCTACTTTTAAGCCTTTTGCCCAAACGAGCTAAAGTATGGAATTTATGGTACTGACTCGGGTTTAACTTTAGGTATAACAATAAAAATAAAGTTTCAGGCTTCAAAATGGTTACTACGAATAAAATGTAAGGATAGGCCAAGGGTAGTGGCTAAAACAAAGATGACCTATATCAATTCCTTAGCATTTAGTTTCTAAATTCAGATAACTACAAGGCATTTTATGATTTAGCATCTCATGGACTTACCTTTATAAAACTTAATTGAAATTGTAATTTAAAAGACTCAATCAATTTGTAAAATGCTTTTCAAGAATCAGAGTTTGTGTACATAGTTCTCAGATATGAAAGAATGGCTGAAAAACTCACAGGCTCTATAGTCTCCACTTTAATTTTGAACAGAGTATTGCACTAATAAATAGATTTAACTTAGCATGCATCTTTTAAACTACAAGAAGATTAAGAAACTTCTCTAGTTTATCTAATTCTACACCATATACTAAATGAATTCATGAATGCGTCGTCGCTTAATGAGAGAAAGCAAAACATAACTAGATGAGATGACTTAAACTTGCAATCTCAGATTTTTTTTTAAAAGAAAGAAAATAAAAATAATGCAAAAAAAAAAGACTTGCATACAAGATTTTCAAAAAAACTTTGACCACAGGATCCTTCCCCAACTAAAATCTAACATTGTCCCCAATGTCACAAAATAAGTATAAAAGCATGGATGCAAGGGATTGAAAAAAATGAATAAGAGGAAAGATATACCTGAGAGCGGCCTAATCTCTCTAAAATCTGCACGTTAGTAACAACAAATCTACCAAAAACTAAAAGTAAACAAAAAAGAAAAAGAAATAAAAAGAAAATAAAATGAGAGAAATCCTAAACTACTTACCTACTTACCTTTAGTTCTACATATTATCTAGGAGGAGACTGAGCCAGACGAAGATTGTGATATCCCGAATCTCGAGAGATCCAACCAAATTCCTCCAGCCTTCATTATGTAAATCAACAACCCATGATGTAGGTCTTATGATTGTCAGTTCACCTTTATAAAACGTCGAACGGACCATTCTACCCTCCATCCTCCCTCTGTGTCCACTTCAGGATACATGAACAAGAATATCTCATCCCGCACAAACTTCTGATCCTGTGGATGTAAGTGATATGGAGTTTCTACATCAATAGTATCTTCAAGTGAAAAGAATGCTCTTTTTGCTTTCATGTATGGCATAACTTGATCTTCATTAGATGAATCAAACCACCAGTTTGAACTGCTAGAACTCTCCTTGTCGGACTCATCAGACTCATCACTACTACTTTCAGAATCGGAATCCTCAGATGAATCAAATTTCTCTTCATATTCCTCTACCATAAACTTATAGCTTATTTGTTAAGAATATTTTTAGTTGGCTTTGTTCTCTCGACAAAAATACATTTTGTATTTTGTAGAATGTTTATGGTCACACTCAATGAAGAATTCAAATCTCTAGAAGCCGTAAACAACATATCAAGTTCGCATTGAGTTGGTGATGTTAGAATTATTTAATCCTAGGTGGTTAAAATTGTCAATTTAAAAATCCTTATTTTTCAAACCGAATTTCAACTCAAATATTTGCTAATTTTCACCTTGAAAAATTGTCAAAATTTTTGTGAAAATTTATAATTTTTTAAAAGTTAATTTCGTTGAAAATCGACAAAAATTTATCAACCAAGTCTTGGTAAAAAGCTTTGAAAATTTTGAAGTTGAAAATCAAACAGCGACAATCTTTTTAAACTGCAAACCGGTCTGGCATTTTGATAGAGCGGTCCGCTCATCCTTACTCTAGCAATTTTTAAACTGCGGATCGGTATAGGGTTTTCTAAGAACAGTCCGCATATCAATTCTTCTGCTCTTTTTAAACTGTGGACAGGTATTCAAAAATTCAAGACCGGTCCGCACATCAAAGACCTGCTGTGTTTTTCTTTTGTCAACATTACACACCTATTTTTGTACAGTTTTGAATACTTTTTCCAAAGACATAAAATTCTTTGTTGACAACTCATTTGATAAAAATTTTCAATCAAGTTGCATGGCTTTTTAGATGAAATTTTCTTTATTTAAACCAAGCTGTGTTGCTTGTATTAATATGCATTTCTAGTAAGGAAAATTTCATGATTCTATATTTTTTAAAAGCAAATTTTTCTACCACCTAGAATTTCATATTTCATGCCAAATTTGTGAAGTTTTTTCAGAAAAGAAACAAACAAATCCCAACCCTTACTTTTAGAGTTTGAGAGTTCGGAGATAGTACGAGACGCGTGATGCGGTGTGTTCAAGAGATTCGAATCAATATTACCTGAGGTGGAGACAACAACTCTTCTTGTGTGACTCAAGTTTGTAAATCTGTATTTGTGATTAAATTGTCTATAAACTCTTGTGTTTTATAGTGAAAAGTTCTTGAGGATCAGTCCTACGTAAGTAGGGATGCTTTGTTAATTTTGATGTTGTTTGATTGTTTATTGTGTGAATGATTTTTGCATTATAGACAAGATCAAACAATCTTTTTAGAATTAAAATTGATAGACATTTGTAGGTTATTACGTTCTTCACCTTTTTTTTTTAAAATTTCAGAAATAAATTAAACTAGGTAATTTTTATTTTTGTTTTTATTTTTTCATTTTCTTCACTTGATTCAATATCCTCAAATATCTCAACAGCAATGTCAATGTAATTATTCTCATCCTCCTCATACTGACATCATCATTAGGCAGCTTCTCTCGAAATGCCAATGGATTACAAGTAAACTGATTGCCATCCATCGGGCTCTCACATGAATTCAAGGCCAGTGAAATGTTCATATTACCATGGTTAGGGGTATTTATATCTGGCCCTAACATAGGTAAATCATCTAGACTCCTATCTTTAGATGATGTTTTATGTGCAGGAGATGAATAATTAGATGACATTGTTGTCAAATGCGGGATATATATTTATATAGCTTCGCATAATGGATCTAGATAAATAATTAGTACAAATAAAATATAGGTAAGTAGATAATTCTATAAATTAAATAAACAACAATAACAGGAGCATCGTATTTCATTCAAACAAAAACATATATATATATATATAATGCAAATAAGTTCAAAATGAAATACATAAAATGCAAACACCTCATTAACAGGAAAAGCCAAGGCCTACAAGATACATACATAAAGCATTAAAATCCTAATCCCTAGCTTAACTGGTCGATGGCCAATGGAATCATCTGCTGTCTCCTGGTAGTCTCCTCCATCACCATCTGACTCATCATCGCTACTCTCCTCAGAACCCTCGGACTCATTAGCATCGTGATCTCCTGGCGTTCTAACTAAAAGCTCAGCCAATGATCTATCCATGCAAGAGATAGATTGGTCAATGCGATTAACCATGGCCAACGCTTCGCGTATTGGTTATTTATAGCTTTATGTTTGTCGTCCTCTATCTCTACTTGCCTTTGAAACTAAATTTGGAGCTCTTCTTGCCCCATGTGCATACACTCCATCATGTGCATCAGACCATCTATAGTCGATGTCTCGCCACCTCCATAAGTCTTGGATGGGCCAGCCTGTGATGTACCGGTTGATGGTGGTGGCAGATCAGTAACAAGAGTGTCAAAAGCATCATCTTCTACGCTTCTTCTGAGCTTTCGATCTCGTGGCAGAATCAGCGCCAGTCGGGCCTCTAGAAAATATCATATCATCATCCGCCGCCCCCTGTATACCTCTATAAGTGCGAAAATGGGTGATGAGAACTCCACACAAAACAAACTTCCTAACATCCTCTATCCTAACTGCAATAGCCTCAATCTAACACTGACACAAATCCACGCGCTTGTCGTTTACTATCGCATAGAAGATATGAACAGTCCATAGATAGATTTTCATCTTCTAGCTCATAGGGAAGAGACAACCGACCAACACCAGGTTAAAATCTAAAAATTGAGGAGCTAGTCGATCTTGGAGAAGATGACCAGAGCCATCCCATTCTGTGGATGTACCGTAAAGAGTGAAAGCGACCTCTGTTGGCATACCCGGAGCGCCTAATAAGTACAGGCACTCAAAGTTGGGCACCGGCGTGACACCCATAACCTCATAAACAAACTTGGGTGTATGATCAATAGGAATCCTTCGAACGAATGCGGCATAGTGGTGGGGACCCTAGCGTATCAGACTTGCCAAAAACTCGAGACATAGCGTGGCGTTGACCTCATAAATGACCCTTAGCGCAGCGTACCAACCATGGTGCACAAGAATAATACGATAAAGAAGTGGGTCACCATCTATAGGTCTCTCCTATAAAGGATGCTTTATCGAGATCCCTCGAGTGTGAAATACAGATTCATACCAACGGTGTTCCGCGGTAGATCTAAAACCTCCTTCGACTTCACCCAGGATCGTGGGTGATTCCTGAGTTGGCTTAAAAGGTTGTGTGCGCGGCGGCATTGCAAAAATATCGAGTAATGAAGCTTGGTGGTGTTAGTAATGAGGAAATTAAAAATGGAGGAAGATAAAGGAAGAAGAAAAGAAAAAAAAAGCTAGGGGGTGTTCTCGACGGGAGAGAAGAAAATAAAGAATTTTTTTTTTAGACTTCTCCCCCAAGGCCACTAAAAATAGCATCAAGTATTTTTTTTTTTAAAAAAAAAAGACAGTAGATTTTCTAAATGCCTTACTTGATATTTTTAAAATTTAACCTTTTTGTGACTGGGTGTTGCTTTAACAAGCCAAAAAAAATAAAAAATAAAAAATTTCCTTGAATTCGAGAGAACGCTATGAAACAATTAAATTCACAGAATTTAATGGCTTCTCCCTCCCCCAACTCAGAATGACACAGTCCTTGTGTTGCAAATAAATTTACATAGCGTTAACCTAGACGGTTTATACACAATGTAAATTTGGAAAAAAAAATGCGGTTTGAACTAGGATTTAAGATCACCAACAAAGAACCGTAGCGAAACGCACAAAACAACAAAATGAAAAAGAATATATAATAACTGTATACAAAAATATATAAATGTATACAAAGTATGACAATCCCTCTCGATCATCTAGTAGCATCATAGTTGGGATCCCCCAACTCAATGCTCTTCTCACTGTTATCAAGTTTTTCTAAGAATGGCTTTAATCGATGCCCATTGACTTTAAATGTACTACCATCTTTTGGATTCTCTAATTCCGCTGCTTTATAAGTAAAGACTATATGAATTTTGAATCAACCAGTCCATCTTGATCGAAGCTTTTCAGGAAATAAATGGAACCTTGAATCATAAAGTAAAACTTTTTGTCCGAGCTTGAAATTCTTCCTTAAGACTTTCTGATCATGGAAACGCTTTGTCTTTATCTTGAAGATTCTAAAATTATCATACGCAGCTTGGCGTAACTCTTCAAGTTAGTTCAACTATAAGTTTCTCTTTTTACCACTCTCTCGAATATCGAAGTTCATAGCTTTTTTGATAGCCCAAAATGTCTTATATTCAATTTCCAGAGAGAGATGATATGCCTTATCAAAAACCAACTAGTAAGGGGACATATTCAAACTTGTCTTATAGGTAGTCCGATATGCCCATAAAGCATCTGTCAAACAAATAGACCAATCTCTCCGATTAACATTGACTATTTTCTCAAATATTCTCTTGATCTCTCTGTTGGCTAGTTCAGCTTACCCGTTTGTCTGTGGGTGATATGCTATAGGGACTTGGTGATTCACTTTATAACACCACATAAATTTCTTGAACAATTTGTTACAAAAGTGACTGCTTGGATTACTTATTATTATTTTTGGTGTGCCAAACCTAAAAAGGATATTTTGTTTAAGGAATGTATTGACCGTGAAATGATCATTATTTTTAGTGGGAATGGTTTCAACTCATTTAGACATGTATTCGACAGCGGCAAGGATGTATTAGTGCCTAAACGAAGGCGAAAATGGCTCCATAAAATCTATACCCCAATAATTAAAAATTTTAACTGTCATGATATTAATTAGAGGCACCATATTCCTTCTTGAATTGGCACCTAACATCTAACAATGAGCACACATTTTACAGTGATTCTTCATATCTTTGAAAATAGTAGGCCAGTGGAAACCACAACGGAGAATTTTGTCAGCCTTCTTACGGAAAGAAAAATGGCCACTGTATACAGTTTCATGATAAGCATACATGATGGATTTAGCTTCCTTTGTTGGGACACATCTTCAAAATATTTTATCAGGACAGTACTTGTACAAGTACAGATCATAGGTATTAGTAATTCTTCATTAAAGTAAAGAACCAATTTCGCTCTAAACGAGGCCAATTAGGAACCTTTCTTGTGGCGAGATAATTCACGTTATCCGCATACCATGGCAAACTACAAATAGTTGTCAATTGTTCATCTGGGAAACTTTCTTGAATAGGTAAATCGTTCTTGTTTCTTACTTAGCTAATGAGCCTAGATAAATGATCAGTTACCACATTCTATACTCCTTTCTTATCTTTGATAATCAAGTCAAATTCTTGGAGAAGTAAGATCCACCTAATTAATCTTTCTTTCGCATATTTCTTCATAAGAAGATATTTAATTGCTGAGTGATTAGTAAAGCAGACAATCGGTGATCCAATAAGGTAAGATCGAAACTTATCTGAAGCAAAAATAATTACTAGCAACTCTTTCTTAGTTGTGAAATAATTCAACTGAGTATCATTTAAAGTTAGGTTAGCGCAGTAAATGACATGAGGCTTCTTTTCCTTCCTTTGACCTAAGACAGCTCCATTGGCATAATACTAGTGTTGCACATAATCTCGAATGGTAAGCTCCAATTAGGTGGTTGCACAATGGGTGCAGTTGTTAGCATTAATTTGAGCTTGTCGAAAGCTTCTTGACACACTAAAATCTACTCAAATAATACATCCTTAGCAAGCAGGTTACATAGAGGTTGAGAGATTGAACTGAATTCTTTGATAAACCGCCTATAGAAACCAGCATGGCCCATAAATGATCGAACCTCTATGACAGTTTTGGGAACTGGCAAATTAGCAATAAGGTCAATTTTTTCCTTATTCACTTGGATTTTTTCAGTTGAGACAATATGACATAAAATAATTCCTTGGTTTACTATAAAATGGTATTTTTCCCAATTCAAATCAGGATTATTGTCCTTACAACAAATCAATACTTTCTACACGTTCTGTAGACAATCTTTAAAAGAATCACCAAAATTAGAGAAATCATCCATGAAAACTTCGAGAAACTTTTTCACCATATCACTAAATATACTTATCATGCACCTTTGAAAGGTTACTACTGCACTGCACAAGTCAAAGGGCATTTTCTTGTAATCAAAAATACAAAAGGACAAGTGAAAGTGGTTTTCTTCTGATTTTTGGGAGCGATCTCTATTTGATTGTAACCACTGTAACCATCCAAAAAGCAATAGAAATAATGACCAGCCACTTTCTCCAAAGTCTAATCAAGAAATGGGAATGAAAAATGATATTTTTTGGTTACAGAGTTAAGCTTGCAATAATTAATACACATGCACCATTAGTGGTACATGTGGAAATTAACTAATCTTAAGCATTAAGAACAATAGTTATGCCAGATTTCTTAGGCACAACCTGAGTGGACTTACCAATTTGTTATTAAAGATATGATAAATGACACCAACATCTAAGAGTTTAAGAACTTCCTTGCAGACTATTTTTTCACGTTAGGATTTAACCTCCTCTGCATCTGTCGAGAGGGCTTAGCATCTTCTTCAAGGTATATCTTATAAGTACAGATATCGAGGCTTATACCCTTCAGATCAGCTATAGTCCATCCTAACGCATCTTTGTGTTGTTTAACAACTTTTAAGAGCTCAATTCTTAAATAAAATTGCACTTGCGTGAGATTATGACAAAATAAGTCTCAGATCCTCCTAAAAAGGCATGCTTTAGCTCCTAGTTCTGCTTCGATCTCTTCAGCATCTTTGTTGGAATTAAGATCAGAAACTGCCTCACTTATCTTCTTCTCAATAGGAGAATAAGATTCAAAATCAGAAATATAATTAGTTAAAGTTGACTCGACGAGGTCCTCATATTGCAACAAACCAAAGTATTCGTCCAAGACCGTATCTAGGTAACCGACTTCTCAAATATCTTCTTCTTCAAGATTTGGCTGTTTAGGAATTAAGAAAATATTGACATCGAGTTTCATATTTCTAAACAAAAGATTCATGACACCATTCTTAACACTTATAATAGCATTGATAGTAGCAAGGAATAATCTTCTTAGAATGATGGGAATCTGGGTACCAATGTTGGCCATAAGTTGAGTATCTAGCACGACAACAACCTTAACCAAAATATTTTCTACTACTCCTCGTGGACCTTTCATGGAACGATCATCCAGTTCCAAAGTAATTCTCGTGGGTTTCAACTCGCCCAAACCTAACTACTGATAACCAGATTACGGGAGTAAGTTCTCGCTAGAACAAAGATCCAGGAGAGCATATTCAATCCTTTGATCACCAATATAACAAGAAATAGTTGGACAACTAGGATCCTTGTACTTGGCTGGCAAATTGTGTTGAAAGATCGAGCTCACCTGATTAACCAAAAATGCTTTCTTCTGAATAAAGACTCTTCTCTTTATGGTGTACAAGTTTTTAAGAAAATTAGTATAAGAAGGAATTTTTTTGATTGCATCCAAAAGAGGAATGTTGATTTTCACTTGCTTAAAAAGATCAAGAACCTCATAATTACGATTATCCTTAGCCAGTTTCTACAACTTTTAAGGAAAAGAAATATGAGTGTGAGGACTAGAAGTTTCATCTTTTTCAAGTACATCATTTACATTCTCGGTTTCCTTAGCTATCTCAGTTTTTCTCAATGCTTCAGTAGAAATGTACTACTCGGTTTTAACTTCTTTATCTTCTTCCTCCGTCTTTCTTATTTGATTATCAATAACTCTACCACTTCTCAAAGTAGTGATAGCTTTAACTTGCTCATGATATTACTTTGTGCCTGAAGAAGAAGAGTTATTAGTACCTTTGCGATTAGGCTGAGGTTGAGCTGGAAAAACTGTCTACCCCTTCGGATCATTCTGACTAACAATCTTCTTAATGAAAACTTTCATATGTTTTATTATCTACAGCATCTGTTGGAACATGCCTTGCAAATTATCCTCAGGGACTTTCTTATGCGGTAGAATATAAGAATTATGATTTGAGCCTTGAGGTTATTGATACCGCTGAGGTGGAGATTGGAAACTAACTAAAGGTTGGGACTGCTGATAGAATGGTTGAAGTGGTGTAGTTGGAAATTCGACTGTGGCTGTTGAAATGGTTGAGATGATTTCATGGGGTTCCCTTCATAGTGGTTACCAGACTAACTGAGGTTGGGATAGTTCCTCCAAGTTAGGTTGTATCGATCCCCATAAGAATTGAATTTTCTAATTTCCATGACAACATTGACATCAATGTTCAACACCTCTCTAAAATCTGGTGAAATGACCAAGTGTACGTGTCACAAATACTAAAAGCTTGCTCCACAAACTGCTTAAGAGCTGGTTCTCCTTTATTTGTTTCCAAATATTCAAGTTTTCAGCAAAAAGTAACTAGCTTACCATTGATTTCATCGTTATCCTTCAGTTGGTATACACCAGCTGGTGCTACCTTTGTTATTGTTGTACTTGCCTTAGCACTTGTTTCCTATTCCTGAGAAACTTCATAAAACCATTTGAGATATCCCTCTGTATTTGTAGGACTCTTTCTTAAGAATGTTCATTCCACATAGATTCAACAAACTGATGAGTGGAGGGAACTAGACCATCATATAAGAAACTGATAATTCTCTATTTTTCGTAACTATGATGTGGACAAGAATTAAGAAGATCTTTGAAACGCTCTCAACACTAGAAGTAGGTTTCATCATCCTTTTGGGAGAAGTTTTGAATCGCCTTTTTCGAGTTGGAAGTAAGATGTAAAAGAAATAATTTCTTAAAGAATTATTCTTGAAGTTCTTGCCACAAGTTGATGGATCTTGGGCGTGGAGAAATAAACCAAGTCTTAGCTTTATCCTTCAGGGAAAAAGAAAATAACTTCAACTTAATTGTATCTTTAACACAGTTCTAGTCACTAAAAGTTGCACATACATCCTCACATTCTCAAATATGAAGATAGGCTTGTTCGCTTTCGAACCTATAATAGGTGGGTAGAAGTTGAATCATGCCATTGCGAAAATGAAAATTGTTTGCATCATTTGGAAAATTAATGTAAGAAGGAGTAGCATTTTTTCCAGGAAGTAAGAGTTCACGCAGAGTAAGATTCAAGTTTTAAATTGCTTGGTTAACTCCATCATTATTTGCTATGTTAGCTGCTGTGCTGCTACAAATGCGGATACTTGTTCTTCATGTTCTGATCGGCCATCGAGTGTTCAAATGCCCATGGGATAGTACTGTTCGTAAAGTAAAATAATAAAAAAAAAACTAAATTGGCTAAAGTGGCAGATGCTTTAGAAGATTCAGTGTATAACTTGTACTTGCCAAGGATAACATGATACTCGTACAGAGGATTACTTGAAAAGTTATTATTAGGATCATAAAGCCAAAGTTTCATATACTAGGCAGAGACCTAATATACAATCCTAAGATAGAAAAGAAAAAAAAACAACTAGAAATAAACAAATGAAATCGTTGACCTTCCCTAGCAACGGCACCAAAAATGACTTGACAAGTTGATACAACCAAGCACAGGCAGTCAAGTTATAGTATACTTAAAAAAGTCCAATGTCGAACCGCAGGGAAGGGAATTAATCTATTTCTTTAGTTATCTTTCTCAAAGGGACGAAGTGAAAAGAAAGGAAAAGATGATAGACTTGGGGAATAAGAAAAAAAATTGAAACTAAATTAAAACTACTAATTAAGTAAACTAAATCTAAAGGCAAATTTAATCATAGGGTGTAAAAGTAAAGGGAATCTATAAGCGCAAATTATCTACGAAAAAGGCTTCTTAATTGCACAACAGGAACATGGAATTAAATTAAAAATAATTAAAATAAATAAAATAATGCACTAATTAAATAAAATTAGAATTATGGAAAACAAACATTAGGGGTATCCGTCATTAGGGAGTACAAAACTAGTCTAATTGGGTAATCCAAATTTAAGTTTAAACATGATTTTTCTCTAAAATTCAGCTCCTAGACTTTCAACCATCCAATTATATTGCTATTTAAAATGTATGATAGCCCATGCGTGCAAAATACTATATAGACTAGCTTTGAGCAATAGAATTCGACGATGAAGCTTTTGACTTTGAAAAAAGCGTAATTTAGAACCTAATATTGCTATTGCGTGAAAAAAATAATTCAAATTAATTAAACTTCTCAAAAATTAGTAATTTACCACTCCTATAAGTTTTGAATAGGTTCGAACGTGATTCAAATCAAATCTGTCTTAAAAGGAATGCCTTTCGAAACTTTTTCGACACTTCTGTGAATAAATACCAAAACAGCGCAAAATTAGCCAATTCACTTAAGAAACTAACTAACTAATTAGAGGATAAAGATAGTCCTTAATTATCCACGTTAGGGTTTAAGTGCAAAAATTCGTGAATCGACGTTTTTCGATTCTTAATCAAATGGAACGTTTGAGCTAACTTATGAAAACATATTTTTAACGCATACAAAGATGAGAAAATACTCATTCATTCAGTATATGATCTATTACCAATAAAAAAAACCATATTTAATCATAAATTGGATTACATTTAAAGATTAATTACGCATTTATCACTATGGGCCTCTAACAAAAGATTTAGCTAGACATAATCAAATAATCTTAAAAATCATAGAAAGCAGTAAAAAAAATTACCTAATTATATATAAAATCATATTTAAAAACTTTTGGCTTTCGAATTTTGCAATTCTGATTTAAAACGAAGATTTTACGGCAAAAACGGTAAACAAACTCAAAACCGACAAAAATTGAAGAAAATCGACCTAAACCCAACAAATTATTGAAAATAAGATTCTTAATGATGAATAATGAATTATATATGAATATCATGAAAAAACTATAAACTATTTGAATATGAAACAAGAATCAAGCATAAATCGACGAAAAACCGAAAAACTGATAAACTAGACCTATAAATCCTATAACAAGCCCAAAAAACGTGGGTTTAAGGTTGATTCCAAAATATATATGATCTAAATTAACTACTCTATGATTATCAAAGCAAACAAACAATTAAAAGAAATCAAATTGAAAGAAACCATAAAACTAGGGTTTACCCAGTACACAATTAAGACTTTAATTAAAAAATGTATTGAATGATGAATTGAATGTTGATTATAGCGATATTCCAGCCTCAAAAGATCATAAATAAACTAAACTAATAATTATTTTAAAGAATTAAATAAAGAAACTCTCATATTTGATCTCTAAATGCAGCGCATAAGCTTCCAAGAAAGTTACGGTACCCTCAGTCTCTCTGTTAATCGATTCTAAACGATTGTGTACCCAAGTGTCTCAAGTTGTGGCTTGAATAATCAATGAAAAAATTGGCCAAAAAACAGCTAAAAATAATAATAAAAAAAAGGGCCAAAAATAAGGGTAGGGATCAATCCTCACCATGTGGGGATCGATCCTGGTGTGGGGATCGATCCATATATATATATATTTTTCTTTTTAATTTGACTGCTTTTTCTTTTGCTTATAACTTTTTGTACCTAATGCCATTTGATGCACCATTTTTGCCTTCGCATAGGTAATTCAAAGTTTTACAACTTTTATTTTAGGAGATTTCTTAAAATTCTCAGTTTTGCTTAGAAACTTTCGGAATCAATTCAACTAAGATTTTTTTATTTTGGAATCACTTTCGAACACTTGCATTCACTTCATTCATGCTTGGAGACTTTCTTATTCTCTTTTTGGTAATGCTTTGGGGTAGTTTGCGGAGATTTCCTCTTCTTGGGCCTCGGAATGGGTATTGACTTTTTCTTTGTACATTCTTCTTGCACTTTTTCACATTTAACCTTCCTTCTTGCATCCAACCTTAGTTGATTAACCACTTTAGGCCTGTAAAATAGCTTAATAACACTGAAATACAATGGAATGCCTTGTTTTCATGCTTAAACTGAATTTACTTGCAATTTTGAATTTTAAACAGTAACCAGAAGCTAATTAAGCCTTATTTAAGGGATTAGAAATGCAATTTATGGGCTCAATTATCTACCCAATACACCTTAACAACAAAATATAACAATAAAGATACATAGGTAGAATGTGCGGATATCAGAAGAAAAAGTTGATGTAATTAAAGAAGAAAATGATAAGTAAAATGTAAACGTCAGTTTCTCTAATTGTGAAGAACATTGAATGCTCTTTGCAATTCAACCATCTCTACGAGAGAAAAAAATTTTGAAAGCCCTTTGCCACACTTCACCATTTTTTTGCATGTTGTTTCAAACTCAATTCATCTAAAGACTTTAGGCGGTCTTTCACGCACCAGATTATAAAATCCAATTGAATTATTTAATCCCATTCGAAGATGATAAAACAATCCCACCTCCTAGATGAGATTTTTCAATCGCCCTCTCAATGGGATAAAACGTTTTAGTGAGATAAATAATCTATCTCGATATCTAATCTCGAAAAATATCAAACATGGATGATGATAAAGTTAATATCCCATCCTCTTATCCTGCACGTCGGGTGTTGTGGTGAACCTGAAAATCGAACAGTCGAATTGTACCAAGCTGAACTAAACCCGAAAAAAATCGAAACCTAAACAAAGAATCTGAACCAAACCAAATATGTTTGGTTCGGGTTAGGGTGTGACTTTGTAAAACCGAACTAAACCAAATTGTTGAATATGTGACCCAAAATAATATTACTTAATTATTTAAAATTTGAGTAAACTGCCAAATGGCCAATAAACTATTGGTTTAGTCCTACTTTAGCCCTCAAACAAAATTTTGCCTCATTTAAATACTTAGACTATTCACCAAGTTTCAAATTGTCCTTTCCGTCCAATTTGCACGTTAAATTGGATGGAATATCATTTTCCTCCATTTTCAAAAGGGTTGAATGGTCATATCAGCTACAAGTTAATTTCCCTTAATTTCCACCCCTTACCTAGACATGTATTCCTGCTTATTTCACTAATCCACAATAAAATTTTAGCTAGTCACCAAAAACCCATGAAAATCAGAAGAAAATAAAGATAGAGAAACAGAGAGAGAAATGAGAAACAGAGAGAACGAGAAAGAGACTAACCTATAGAGAGAGAAAAATATGACACTTTATTACTATTGTGGAAGATCTGCTATAGTGAAAACATTGAAAACTCCTCAAAATCTATGTAAAATGTTCATAACTTGCTCGGAACAAATAGGATGTGGATTCTTTGTGTGGGAAGACACATATCTGTGGATAACTAAAGGTGGAAGAAAGGCAGAAAATAAAAGTCATACGAAAATATGGATTGCAATAGTTGTTTGTGCTATTGTGCTTTGGTTTTTCTTCAATTTTGTCCATGAAGACGTGGAGAACTCCACTGAAGTTTGCAACTGTTAAGGATTTAAATGAATGAATGTAATGCTATATTATGAATATGTAACATCCTGTATTTATACTAGTGTTAATTATGTTATATTAACTTCTTGATACATATATGAATGATCGTTTGGTGATTCGGGTGGTCCGAATCGATTTCGGTTGATAAATAAGAAGTTTTGGTTCTTCGCGATTCGTTAATTCTAGCTAACTTTGAGTTATCGTAATTTCTTCATTACTTATCCGATTAAACTGCTGTCCACGAAAGTGTCTAGGTTTCATACCATTCTACATTTTTTGTGTTTTTATCGAAAGTTAATTCGCACTCCTCGTGGGTCAAAACAGGGCGCAAAGTAGGCCCATTGCAAAATTCTGGTCATTTGGTAGCGCTTTGGCAGAGCGCTGTCTTCGGAGAATTTCTGGGAATTATCTGTCTAGAATTTGGGAAAAGTTTCTCTTAGAAAGATGTAGATCTTTGAAATACCTTTTCGTGGACATAAAGAACACCTTAATCGGAGTTCTGAGCAAAAAATTATGGCCAAAATACAAACAGTACTTCAGGCCCAAAATTGTTAAAGCGCAGATCGGTATGGCATTTTTGGCATACCGGTCCGGCAACAAATTTTTGCAAAAATTGCAACATGCGGACCGGAATTGGATACTTGGCATACTGGTCCGCCAGTTAACTTTTTCCACAAACTTAAGCTTGTTTTAAATGTGTTTTAACTCCTTTTTTATCCATTTTTTGACCCAAACTCTTCCACACTATAAAACAGGTTTTTGGAGGGTTCTAGATAGAGAAATGAAGATATTTCTACGCATTAATCCTTCAGCATCAACAATTTAAACACAAAATCATTCGAATTATCTTCAACTTCACTATTCATCATCTTTCTCCTTGGGATTCCTTTGGGAGAGCTTGGATTCTCTTCTTTTTTTCATTCTATACAGTTAATAAACACGAGGTAGGGGTTTACTTGCTTTTATAACATGTTAATACGACTTTATCACTCAAAAATGGTTGTGTTTGATTCATGGTTGGTTGGGAACTAAAATATAAGAAAGTTTATGATGTTTTATGATTCATAAGGCTATGATTGCATGATTTAAAACAAGGTATGCCATATATACTCAAGATAAAGTGTTGTTTGAACAAAACGAAGTATCCTTTGGTTGTATGTATCATAATTGTTGATAAAAGTGGCTTATTGATGAATTTTGTATACCAAAGGATATGTGGTGGAACTTTTGGAGTATATATGGCATAGATTGCCTCATATTTATATTTAATATCATATTATGCATGATATATATTATTGTTGTGTCAATCGACTACTCGAGAATCATATGGAAATATTTTGAACGGACTCGCAGCTTATGGATTGGTTGGCTATCTTATGAAAGGCCTTCATCATGTACTATTAGTTCAGAGAGCTTGTGTCTCTCGGGAATAGATTCTTGGTATAGTTTTACAGTGCTTGCCAGGATGGAAAATAAGTGGGGCTCAGTGCCCTTGGGTTGAAAATTTCTAAACCCCTGGAGGAGCAACGTTTGGCCGCCTATAAGCCACCGGCGAGGAGCCCGGGAACCTAGGCAAATAGCAAGGCACTATGATTCATATCGATATATGTGTTCTTATGAAATTGGGATATTTGATCCCATGGCTTTATTACGATGATGGCCTTATAAGTCTGGCGATTATGGATCATCTCTATAGTTCGTGCCTTCTATTATATAGTAAACGGTTGACACGAAAGGTAACTTGCATTAGCAGATCATGCATCTTTTAATCGTTGGCAATGATTATTGTTTACATTACTTAAGTAATATGTTTTGAAAATGAATTGACAAACTTATTTTTGAAACACCATGCCCTATACTTCCTCCCCTACTGAGCAAATAGCTCACTCCGTCTTTTTCCTAAAACCCTATAGGTACTCAGGAGTCCAAAGAAGGCAAGGACGCGATGGGCTCGAAAATGAATTAGTTACTCTGATACTTGTATTTTGACATTTTTTATTGTGTATGTCTTGGTACGGCAAGTCACGGCTTGTCTATGACACGTTCACTTTTAATCCTGTTTGTAATAAATGTATATATCTATATATAGCACCCTTTTTGATATCATACATGTATACATGTCACAGACTTGACTTGTCTTACATCATTACCACGCTTGTGAAGTCTTAACTGCGTGGTGCATGTTAGAATGTCTTGACATTATTTTCATATCTTATACTCACCAATGCTTGATGTAGATTTTGTTATTGACTTATATTCTTCTTATATACCCATCTTAGTCCTACTAAGATGGTCAGTGACGCCCCAGGTCTTAATTACGGGTGTTATCCTGAAGATTAAGGCGGGGGTGTTACAGAATGAATGTAATGCTAAGTTTTTCTTCAATGAATGTAATGCTCTATTTTGAATGAATGAAATGCAATATTATGAATGAAGTAAAATGCTCTATTTTTTATGCAATGAACCAAATCAATAGCATGAAAATTAAAGCAAACACAAAATAAAAATATATTATTAATTCCAACTGCAAACAGAAAGGCCAAACAATTACTTACATCCCCAAAAACTTATACCCACCTATGCCACAGTTAGAACTCCCCAAAAAGTTATACCCACCTATACCATTACCTACATCCTCAAAAAGTTATACCCACCTATACCATTACTTGGATTGATCCCCAAAAAGTTATAGCCACATATACTATTGCTTGGTATTGATCCCTAAAAAGTTATACCCACTTATTCCATTACTTTCACCTTCCAAAAGAACAAACTTGGCTGGATTCTAGTGCTCCTTGGCTGTTCAATTGATTACATTGTGCTTTATTTTGGCTAGATTTGCCTCTCTTTCTTTTACCCTACATAAAGAACACTATTATTTAATGAAAATTTAGATTACATATAATTATATACAAACAACAATTTGATAGCTATACCTGCAATCCTCTAACCAACTCTAAAGCAGTAGTAAACTGCCTTGGAGTTGTTGTTGTTGCTGTTACTGTTACTGTTATTGCACCACTACCTCTGCTCCTAGCTATTGCTGCTGCTGCACCACCACTTCCACTAGTTGATGCACCCCATGCCCTTTGCAAGTCCTTGCATTGTGGCCTTTGTTGCCACATTTCCTACAAATCATACCAATCCTGTTTTTCCCTAGTTTCCCTCCTCATCCTCCTCCAGTTTGAGCTATAGGTTCATTTCTTTTTTTATTCCTTATTTTCTTACGCCTACCAACCTATGCTTCAACATCAGGTTTTTCAAGTCTAGAATGTGGCCACATAGCCTTGCCATTGATTGGTAAAACAATATGTGCATATGTCTCTAAATACCTATCCTTTATGAAACAAGAATCTACATAATTTGTGGGCTTTTCATTTTGGCTGAGAATTGATCACACTGCATGGGCACAAGGCATCCCACATGTCATGTTCCTTAAATTTACCACAAATCCTACTTCAGGGCTGCTACTCACTTGGTATTAATCCCTACCAGACTACAAACTAATATAATTAGATGCCAAAGTACCAAGCTGCTCCAATTTCTCTTCTATCATAGGACACTTTATAGGGATAAACCTTCATTTTCTCTCTATTTTTTCTTATTCTAACCATCAACAAGTTCTTATGCATTCAAACATACTAATATTTAGTTTATCCCTAGCCTCGAGAATATATTTGTTAAAGATCTCACAATGATTATTGATAAGGAGATCACGCTTCGAATGTGTTTGAAAGAGTGACCTAGACCAATGACATAGTGCAATCCTTGTGTTTAACCAATTCCACCCAGACTTAGTAAATTTCTTCAACTCTTCCATGCAATACTGAAAATATTCCTCTGTGGTAGCCTTAGCACATTTTCAAAAAGCCTATTTTATTGTTTTCCCACTATTACCATCTTTTCTAAAGTTACTATAGTGATGCCTAACATAAAACCTACTTTCATATTTTAGCACCACATCAACCAAAGCAAGTACAAGACCCTACATATGCAATGTGAAGCAATATATAAGTGTTAATATATAACTCGGTGTGTGTGTTTATATAACATTGTGTGTCTCTGCGTGAAAATATTCCTCCGTGGTTGAATATAACAATGTGTTAATTCAAATAGATGTACCTTCTGTTGATCACTTATTATTGTCCACATTGATTGGTTATCTTTTTCAATTCCAACATCAGCACAAACCAATTTCAAGAACCATATTCAAGAGGACTTGGTTTCTTTCTCCACAACTGCATAGACAAATAGATACATGTAATTATTGGCATCAATCCCAACTGCACACAATAACTGGCCAGAATATGGCCCTTTTAAGAAACAACCATCCAATCCAATGAATGGTCTACGCTCTTTAACACACTCTTTAAGTGGTCTAAGGCAGCAATACATTCTTTTGAACTTCCTCACACCATCTGCATCATCTTTGTGGACCATAATGGTTGAATTTGGCATTGCCCTTTTGATTTCTACTAATAATCCCAAATCCAATTATATTGATCTTTATGGCTGCCTTCAATCAATTCTTAGGCCTTTGATTTAGTTCTATAGAATTGGGATCTTGAAATATCAACTTTGCGGTTCTTTCTCACCACCTCTCTAAAGGATTGCCAAGGTATATCCATGTTGGCACCAAACATCCCCTCATAATTTTTGGACAACCAACTTGAATTCACATGTTTACTATGATGTGAACATCTATAATTTGTGTGATTATCATTCATACTCTTCACTTGCAGTGTGGTACCACTTTTTTTTTATTGCCTAGATGCAAAAATAAACTAGTTACATGGAGGTTTGCATTTTGCGCCCACTCTCCATCTTTATTACATGGAAGCTTAATTTACTTCCTATGTATACTGGAATACTCTGTAATTGCTTCTCTAAAGTCTTGAGCATAACCAAATAACTGCCCTACTTCAAATTGAGGATTGTGCTTATGTTTTCCTATAAAGTTCTCAGGAAACCTATACTTTTTACCCCCATTTTCTTCATTAAAAGAAGAAATACTCAGCAACTCATCAGAATCACCCATATCAGACCACATTTCTTCAGCTGCAGCACTAGTCCCCTCCCCTAGTTCACCTTCTACATTGGTCTATGTCACCCCTTGTTCACCCCCTGCATTGGTCTCTTCACCCCCTAATTCAACCCCTTATTCACAGCCTACATTACTCTATTCCCAAACACTCTCATCATCACCTACAACTACATCAGATCCCACAGGATTACTCAAATCAGAATCAGAACCCTCATCTTCATTCATAAAGCCATCATCTTTCTTCATAAATATCTATTTATTGTGGTATTCCTTTTCATGAGGATAAACCATATGTATAGGTTGATAATTCCTTTGCTAACCATGTTCTAAATACATATATATCACTCTATAAGGTGGAACCCATTTGGTCATCTCTAAGACATCCTTATCCGTAAGTAATTAAATCAGTCCATCATTACTAAAAGGTTTTTCAAGGTGTTTATACCATCATTATTAAGTGGTGCTCCTAATTCTTTACCCATTAAGATTGTCTCATGAATAGACATTTTATCTGTGTCACAATTATCAGCAAACGCAATATGACAACCATTGTAAATCAAATTGGGGTACATTTTCAAACTGACCACTGTGATGAATTAAAATGGAGAATAACATAGAATCTTCTACTATAAATGATAAAAAAAAAAAAAAAAAAAAAAAAACATAGCATATTAAACACATTTGTAAACCCTAAGAAAAACCCTAAAAAATTCATTCAACGCATTCGTAGATTGAAACACATTTTTAAAAGCTCTAAAAAATACCATATTTATAGATTGAAACACATTTTTAAAACCCTAAAAAAAGCCCAAAAAAGAAACACATTCATAGTTCACATTTATAGATTCAACATAAAACTCTAAGTAACAACCTATATTGAGACTAAAAACAACATTCAAACTAGACGAAACCTTTTAATCATACATATTATTAAAACCCTAAAATCGCAACACAAGAAATAAGATAAAGAACTTATGATATGAATCTCCAATGCCTTGTATAGGATCATCATACAACCTAATAGCCCAATCTGAATTGTCTTTCATTATTTTTACAGTGTGATGCTCTCTCTATCTCTTTCTCTCTTTGCGCTATGCTCTGTTGTCGTGAAGATGATGAAGTGAAAAAACGAAAAAAAACGGTTTCTTCTTTTGTCCCACCAAGACGAAATGACAATTATACCTTTAAAATTTGTCATGTGGATGGAAGATGATGAGATTCCATCCAATTTAACGTCCAAATTGGACGGAAGAGCCAATTTGAAACTCGTTGAATAATTCAAGTATTTAAATGAGGCAAAATTTTGTTTGAGGGCCAAAGTGGGACAAAAGCAATAGTTTAGGGGCCATTTGCGTAGTTTACTCTTGAAATTTTATGTTCTTAAAATATACAAAATCTAGCGATAAATTGACTCTTTGGGCTATCACAAATATTGAAACTATATTATAATTGTAAATTTTTTTTTTTTTTATTCAAAATAAGTATTTTTCTAACAAAAATAAGTGTTGTCTTACAATTTATTTAATTTAAAAAAAATGAAAACCAAAATAAATCGAACCGAAACCTAACCAAAAGTTTGGTTAAGGTTTGGGTTTGGAAGATTTAGAAACTGAAATTAAACCGAACTGAAACCAAATTTTTAAATTCGGTTTGGGTTTGAGTCTCGTGATTTATTTCGAGACTCAATATATATAGCGACTTAAATATTCACTATGCCCAGCAGGAGTTTAGGTGACGTACACTGTACGTCACTTAAGTAAAGTTTGTTCGTCACCTAAGGTTTAAGCGACGAACCCCGTGTCACCTAAGCTCCGTCACCTAAGTGGCGTGGCATATTATTTAGGCGACGTACAAATAAAGGCGCGTCACCTAAGTATCACTTAGGTGACGTACAATGTGTACGTCACCTAAGTGATCCATAGGCGACGTATACAGCGTACGTCACCTAAGTGATACTTAGGCTTCGAACGTATAACCTGTCGCCTAAGATTAACTTGTTCGTCACCTATAAGTATGTTTTATGCGACGTACGCTTTTATGTTCGTCGCTTAAAGGTATATCTAATGTGACGTACTATTTTTGTGTTTGTCACCTATAAGTATGTTTTATGCGACGTACGCTTTTATGTTCGTCGCCTAAAGGTACATCTAATGTGACGTACTATTTTTGTGTTTGTCACCTATAAGTATGTTTTATGCGACGTATGCTTTTATGTTCGTCGCCTAAAGGTAAATCTAAGGTGACAGACTCTTTTTGTGTTTGTCGCCTAAGTGGGATAATTAGGCGACGTACATAGTTTAGGTACGTCGCCTAAGTGAAAAATCATAATTGACAAAATTGCTATAAATTACAGTAATCCCTGCAGCCGAAACTACATTTTAAACACAAAAACCTGCACTTTATATCACAAGGTGTAATCCCAAATAAATAATTCTAATACACATTAGTTCACAAACTTATAATTCTCATTATCTAATAAAATTTTGAATTATACAAAAATATACAAAATATATGCAAGGTAAAAAGATGTTCAATGCTCATAAAAAAAAATAAAAATATTCAATATTCAAGTACAAAAATAAAGTAAAACAAACGCCTATGGCTGCTGGTCGGTAAAGGAACCACTGGCAGTATCACGTCGAAGAAGCTCAAGGACCTGACGTTGTAAGTCGGCCATATCCCGTTGGAGCCCTTCGTTGGCATCCATCAGCCTTTTGACCGTGGACCGGAGATTCCCGTCGCTCACAGACGCCAGCCGCACTTCGCCTCTCGTCTGTGGGTCCCTCCTGTACCCTGACCCCATGCCGCGAATGACCGTCCCTCTTCAAACACCGACCTCTCCTGAAGAACCTCGATCTGGAGAGGGAGAGGGAGGACGATCGATGCCGACTGAATCGGGTCCGAGCCGTCTTCCACGGGCGACGGCGTGGGATTCGAAGATTCAAAGGAGGCGATGGAAGCTTTCGCCGCAAACCTCATCGCATCCTGCAAATAAACAATAAGATCCAACAATTAATCAATAATTCAATATCATACTATAAACTACAAATCAACAAACGATCAATAAACTCTTAGTGCTTTATCCGGGGCGTTCTTCACATAAGCGTCCGCCCAGGCATTTAGAATAGGGGCTTTATCCCCTTTTTCCTTCAACTTCTTCGCTCGATAGGCGAAGGGCACCGATCCCGAGGTATGGTCCACCTTATTCTGAGACGCCCGAATCTCCTTCATTCTCTGGGATCGGGCCTGCAATGCGAACTTTAAAGTTAGTAAAAATTCGAAATGAATTTGAAACGACGATAATAAAAATAAAAATAAAAATAATAGTAATAGTATTAGTAATAGGATAAATGCAAATGACAGACAATATTTACCTTATCCTCATCGGTCGAAAAGTGCTCCGTCAACCACATCCACTGCTCCACACGGTGGACAAACTCAAGTGGAATCTCCGACCCGTGAGTCTCGAAGTGGGACCTACAATCCGACATCCAACCTTTGTAGCGCGAATGTGCTAATGCCTGGATGTGAATGGGGTAGTTATTGGAACATGTGAACAATCAAATTAAATTTGAATAAAATTTTAAATAAAATACACCACAGAATAATGTGAACATGTGATATTATTTTAGATAAAATAAAATTTTAAATAAAATACACCACAGAATAATGTTATTGGAACATGTGAACATGTGATATTATTTTAAATAAAATATAAATCAATGGTGTAAATGTAAACAATTCTTCTCTAGAATAATTTTCAGTACTACTATAAAAAAACTAGATAACTTTAACTAGTCTATGTAGATACTACACCTTCAAAATAAAAAAAAATATTGTAAATCACATTCTTAAAATGTCTGTGTGACTGAATTCTATTTTTTAACATTTTAATTATAAGGGAATTTACTCATGGAACAAATGATAATTTACCCCCACAGCAGCACTAAATGTCCCTTTTACTATCAAATAATGGCATAAAGCAATAATGGCATAAAGCGGCAATAATGGCATAAAGCAATAATGGTATAAAGCAAACAATCAAAAACAATTAATCAACCTTGAAGAACACGAGATATATTCAATAAGCCTACATTCTATAAACATATATTTGCTAAAAAAATAGTACTAGTGCATTATCTTGCAGCAGCAGTGGTATATTCAGCCCCTATTTTTTTTTTTCCTAATTTAACTCAAGCCTAATCTTCTATCTTCTATTTAAAAAGAGAAAGAGAAAGAGATCGAAAATTATATCATCAATCACACACATATTTGATACTATATCATCAATCAATCAATAATCCCAAATCCTAAAAGCTAAAAATATTGAAATAGAAACTAGCTATTGATGATCAAACTAAGCACGTTCGTTGCGAATTCGCCGAGCTAGCTGGATATCCTTGAAAAAAATAAAGTTTTAGGGCTTACCTTGTAGAACTCGTGAGAGGCACCGCCGGTGGTGGTGGTGATGGTGGATCGGAGGCGTGGGTGCTAGAGGAGAGGAGAGGATGTGCCGATGTAGTGCAGTGAGAGACGAGAGTGAGAGATGGAACTCGGAGTGTGAGAGTTTGGAGAGGAGAGGCACGACTGGTAGATGGAGGAGTGGAAGTGGAAGTGGATTTGGGCGTGGGGTTTATGGAGATGGAGGAGGTGAGAGTGAGAGTAAGAAAGATTAAGTTTAGCTAGGAGGTGGGCGTGGGTTTGTGGGTTTATATTACTTAAAATAAAATTATGTCTTTTACTCTTTTTATTCTACTTAAATTAGAATTAAAATTTTTTACTCAAAATTAAATTTATAATGATATTATATTAATTTGGTTTAAATTTTATTTATTTTCTTTTATCTACTATTTTAATGATATTACATCTCTTACGATACATTTTAATTTATTTCAACTATAATTTCAATTCATAAACTTATATATACATACATAAGCCATATCAAAAAAATACAAGACAAATTACCAATTTTTGAAATAGACACGGTTCGTTCCCTCTCTTCAAACATATTATTATTATTATTATAAACGAATCATATTTCATAAAACAATAGTTCAACAGAACAGTGGATATTGGTTAGTGTTTTGATAATTTTTTTATCGTCAACAATAGTTCCCTTTCTATCGGTTAAATTAAAAATACAATTACTTAAACTAATAATAAATGTACTAATTATAAAATATATTTCAATACAGGTTTATGTTTAGCCACCTGCGAAAATTTGGCACATCAATGATTCAATTAAAAATAATGAAAAAGCTATGAAAAATAAAATGCGTAGTACCATATCTTTAATACACCACTGGGAGACAAAGACAGGTGCACAAATCGGTTCATCCATTTAGTTCTCGAATTAGATTCGTTAAATCAAAATTAAATTAAAAGGTAATAGAGATGAGCCTAGACCAAAATTTTGAACAAATTTATTTTCAAACTCATTTTTTAATTATTTTTTCTTTTGTAAGCCCTCCCATGTAAACTTTGAGAATACAAAGATGTATAAAGCGAGAAGTACAACCCTCAACCCCAATCTAAGTCCTTACCTGTCGGTTAAATCAAAAATACAATTAATTAAAATAACAATAAACTAATTATATAATATACTTCAACACAAGTTTATGCCTGGCCACATGCGAAAATTTGGAGCAACAATTTTAGTACACTTAATTGATAATATCATTACGAAGAAAAAATGTATAAGACTACAAAAATTGAAAATCATAATATGCATGTGCTTTAGCTTACAGGGATAGACCACTATTCTGTCAATATCCATTGAGCAGGTGAGGGTAGTTATGGAAAAAACACTTAAGCAAACAAACATATATTTTCAGCAGATTTAAAATCTGAACGGTCTCTATTTAGATTTCAAATGTGCAAAACAAACAGTCCCTTAGTGTGTTGGATTGAACATTTCAGGATTTGATCACCAAAAGAGGGAGGGTTAAGAGTTATGTGTAAATATTCTAAATTTAGGAAATTACATATTTTTAAGTAAAATATAGAAAGTTAAACGGAATAAATTAAACAAGAGTTCGTAAGTCGTATGTACAATATATGTGATTTGCTAGTGTCAAATTTAAATGCTATTGATTTTCAACTTTGATTTGTCATTTGAATTTATGTGATGGTTATCTTATAATTTAATGTGAATTATGTTATATAGGATAAATAAAAGAATTCATTATTTGAGTTTAAAGTTTACACAAAACATAAGACAACGTATATTTAAAATTTCGTTGCGGTGGGATAATATCTTTAAGCGACGTACTTTGATCAGGGTACGTCGCCTAAGTGGGAACTTTAAGCGACGTACATTAATCAATTAATGTACGTCGCCTAAGTGAATTTTTAGATTTTTCAAATTTTTAAAATTTCGTTGAAAATTACGGCGGGAAAATTTCTTTAAGCGACGTACTTTGATCAGGGTACGTCGCCTAAGTGGAAACTTTAAGCGACGTACATTAATCAATGTACGTCGCCTAAGTGAATTTTTAGATTTTTCAAATTTTTAAAATTTCGTTGAAAATTGCGGCGGGAAAATATCTTTAAGCGACGTACTTTGATCAGGCTACGTCGCCTAAGTGGAAACTTTAAGCGACGTACATGAATCAATATACGTCGCCTAAGTGAATTTTTAGATTTCTCAATTTTTTAAAATTTCGTTGAAAATTGCGGCGGGAAAATATCTTTAAGCGACGTACTTTGATCAGGGTACGTCGCCTAAGTGGAAACTTTAAGCGACGTACATTAATCAATGTACGTCGCCTAAGTGAATTTTTAGATTTTAAAAAATCGGCGGGAAAATTTCTTTAAGCGACGTACTTTGATCAGGGTACGTCGCCTAAGTGGAAACTTTAAGCGACGTACATTAATCAATGTACGTCGCCTAAGTGAATTTTTAGATTTTTCAAATTCTTAAAATTTCGTTGAAAATTTCGGCGGGATAATATCTTTAAGCGACGTACTTTGATCAGGCTACGTCGCCTAATTGGAAACTTTAAGCGACGTACATTAATCAATATACGTCGCCTAAGTGAATTTTTAGATTTCTCAATTTTTTAAAATTTCGTTGAAAATTGCGGCGGGAAAATATCTTTAAGCGACGTACTTTGATCAGGGTACGTCGCCTAAGTGGAAACTTTAAGCGACGTACATTAATCAATGTACGTCGCCTAAGTGAATTTTTAGATTCCTCAATTTTTTAAAATTTCGTTGGAAATTGCCGCGGAAAAATTTCTTTAAGCGACGTACTTTGATCAGGGTACGTCGCCTAAGTGGAAACTTTAAGCGACGTACATTAATCAATGTACGTCGCCTAAGTGAATTTTTAGATTCCTCAATTTTTTAAAATTTCGTTGGAAATTGCCGCGGAAAAATTTCTTTAAGCGACGTACTTTGATCAGGGTACGTCGCCTAAGTGGAAACTTTAAGCGACGTACATTAATCAATGTACGTCGCCTAAGTGAATTTTTAGATTTCTCAATTTTTTAAAATTTCGTTGGAAATTGCGGCGGGAAAATTTCTTTAAGCGACGTACTTTGATCAGGGTATGTCGCCTAAGTGGAAACTTTAAGCGACGTACATTAATCAATGTACGTCGCCTAAGTGAATTTTTAGATTTTTCAAATTCTTAAAATTTCGTTGAAAATTTCGGCGGGATAATATCTTTAAGCGACGTACTTTGATCAGGCTACGTCGCCTAATTGGAAACTTTAAGCGACGTACATTAATCAATATACGTCGCCTAAGTGAATTTTTAGATTTCTCAATTTTTTAAAATTTCGTTGAAAATTGCGGCGGGAAAATATCTTTAAGCGACGTACTTTGATCAGGGTACGTCGCCTAAGTGGAAACTTTAAGCGACGTACATTAATCAATGTACGTCGCCTAAGTGAATTTTTAGATTTCTCAATTTTTTAAAATTTCGTTGGAAATTGCGGCGGGAAAATTTCTTTAAGCGACGTACTTTGATCAGGGTACGTCGCCTAAGTGGAAACTTTAAGCGACGTACATTAATCAATGTACGTCGCCTAAGTGAATTTTTAGATTTTTCAAATTCTTAAAATTTCGTTGAAAATTTCGGCGAGATAATATCTTTAAGCGACATACTTTAATCAGGGTACGTCGCCTAAGTGGGAACTTTAGGCGACGTACATAGATGTTCGTCGCTTAAATTAATTTTAGGAGACGTATATTGATGTACGTCACTTGAGTGGAGCTTTAGGCGACGTACATTAATGTACGTCACTTATGTTTTAAGAGACGGACATTAATGTTCGTCGCCTAAGGCATTTTGAGGAGACGTACACTTATGTGTGTCGCTTAAGTAGCGTTTTAGGCAACATATTTTGTGATACGTCGCGTAAGTGAAATTTTAGGAGACGTACGTCGCTTAAGTGGAGCTTTAAGAGACGTACTTTAGAGTACGTCGCTTAAGTGGAATTTTAGGAGACGTACATTTACGTACGTCGCCTAAGTGAGTTTTAGGTGACGAACCCTATTAGTGTACGTCACCTAAAACCCTTCCTGGCATAGTGATTGTGTTATAAATTTATTAGTTACTGGATGAGACAAACTCTTATTTGTCAACCAATGTACTAGTCTCGCATCATATGAGTTACACTCTTGAATCCCTTTAAAATTATTGACGAGATACAAATCATTAAAAAAAATAAAAATTGTTTATTAATGTAATAAAAGTATCACTATTAGCGTTCTATGCAATACTTTAGCATTCTAGAAAATATGTCCAATGCACAAGAATTGTCCTAAAATATACATATAAAATAGGGATTAAATTCTATACGAAGTCACCACATAGACCATTTTTTACGGCATCCAGTTATGAACCGCCATGCAGCATACTTTTGAATAATAGAAAACAGTAAAATTTTGATCCGTAAAAACTTTTTACCACCGAAAAAAGGAGTTTCCCGCCGGCAAGAAAAAAGAAAAACTTGATCTGAACTCTGGCAGATTAATATATGCAGAAAAAACAGAAGAAAGAAAAACTTTCTACCACTTTCCCTCACTGATTTCTTCTAAAAAAATATTTAAGCATACTCAGATCCTGAACGTTGGTTTTAGATGTAAGGCTCAAGTGCCTTTGTCCAAGTTGTGCCCAGTGCATCAAAGATTTGAAGACAGGGTGGGCTACTATCAAGCTAAAACTTACAAGATTTTTTATTTTTTTGTAATACAATTAAAAAATAAAAATTAAGAGCAAGTGATAGTCAAATTATTAAATTTTGTATTTCAGTCACAAAAAATTTAGAAAATAATAATAAAAGACATTACATATAATAAAGGACACCTGTTTAAAAATTATTAGTTTAAAAAACAACTTTTTAATTTAAGCACAAAATATTATTTTTTTATTATTTTAATTAATTAAGTTAAATTCCAATAATAATATTCTTAAAGATAAATTTAAGAAAGTAAATATACAATTAAATTTGGAATTAAATCAATGAAAATAAATTCAAACACATATCACTCCAACTATGGCAATCGCAGCACACTAGGTAGCAGGCAGGGGCAGACCTAGGGGGATAGGGCAGGTTTCAGCATAGAGGAAAATTTTGAAAAATTTACTAGTACTTGTGAAAAAAAAAAAATTAGTATAAACCCACCCTTAGCCCAACTCAAAAATATATTAGCTAAAGTTTGTAATAGATGAATTTAAATCATTAAAAACTTGTCGAGCTCAACTTTGTTAAATACTTTTCATTATGTATGAATTCAAATATTTAAGTTATACTATTAATTTTATTTTATTTTCACTATATAATTATACTTTTGATATTTTTTTTTAATAATTTTTTTTTTTATTATTATTAGTCCGCCTCTTGAAAATTTTTGGGTCCCCATCTGATGGCAGGAGTCCAAGTCCAAGTAATGGTCATTCACGCTGCCAATCCCTAGGTGGAGGCGTGGAGCCAATAGTATCTCGAAATTTACCTCCAATGGCTTTTTACCCAAGCGATGACCATCGTTTTAGTTGAGATCATTTGGCACTAGTACAATGTTGAAGCAAGCAAAAGGAACATTTGATGGGTACTTGGTCATTAGAAAAGGGTGAAACTCTTTCTAATGTTGGTGCAAGTTTTAATCTCCGCCAATCTACTGAGGTAACTAAGGACAGTGAGGCTGATAACAATGATTAGAAAGGGGATCCACTTGATAAACCGAACGACCTCCCAGTAGCCGAAACAGAGGATTCTATGCCGGGGTGGTTGTATGATATGCTGCAAAAAGAAGTTATTGCCCTGAGAAAAGCTGGACATGAAAAAGATCAAAGCCTTAAAGATACAGATGATGCTATTGAGGTTGATTTCTTTTCCCCTTGATGTTACAATTCTCTTAACATATGAGCTTGTTTGTTGAGTGTTTGGTTTCAATTTTTGTTCTTAAAATGCACTTGAGGGGCTTGCAGAGGTAAGCAGGCTGCAGCCCAAGTCAGATTTTGAGTTGTATTACCACTAGTTGGGTTTAATTTTAGTTGTGTGTTACTGTCCAACCCCAAATCTTTTCGTTTCTTCTCTTTTGAAACCCTCTACTTCTTTATATATATATATATATATATATATTTACTGTAATATTCCGATTATTACATCATTCTCACTAAGATTAGATTGGCAGGAATATGGGTTGGAATACATTTCTTTTTATTTAAATTTATTTCTACATCTCCATTAAGATCATTCTCAAATTAAGATATGTTATTGTTCTCATTTTAAAGAAAGATTGAATCGAAGGAAATTGAGTTCTCAAGTATTAAACCGTGGTGCCAAATTTTTTTTTTTTTTTTCCAATTTAGTTGCACCCAAGATATTTTATTATCATGAGATATAGTACATAATGTTTTAGACATTTCCAAAGAAGAAAGTATAATCTTAATTGGGTTTGAAGACAGATAGTAAGATTAAAATAAAAATCTCAGTTTTTAAAACTTGTATTACTTTGGTTACTGATTTAACTTCGTATTGTTTTGGTTACTAATTTGTGGATGTGTAAAGGCAAAATTCTTTTTTGTTTTTTAAATAATAACTTACATAATTTTAGTTAAGAAACAAATAAAATGTTAAATTTTCTTGCATGCCAGCTGGTGTTAGATTAAGAGTTCTTGTTAATAATATTTATAAAACATATGAACTTCAACGTAATTTATTGTTAAAACTAATTGTTGTTTAACAATTTCATACTCTTCAAATAAATATACCTAAAATTGTAACTTGAGAACAAAGACCTTTGCTACTAGCTCGTCCCTATTTAAATTTCTAGCTCTGCCACTGAGATGTTAGCAAAGAAATTAGATAATTAATTTAACTAAGGCAATGAATTTTTTGGCGAAGAAAATAAGAAGGGATGTAGCTGTCATGGAAAAAGAGGTAGCTTCCACACGCGCCGACATATTATATATAAGATGCAATGCTCATCCCTATTTTATGTTATGTTTATTAGAAAATTGAAAAAAAAATGTAACTTATATGTTTGTCAGAAAATTGAAAAAATATATATAATTTAATATCTCTTGTAGAAAATTGAAATATCTAACTTAATATGTTCGACAAAAAATTGAAAAGATGCAGCTTAATATGTTTGCCAGAAACATATTTGCAGCTTGAGTCTCATATTATGTTTGGTTAGTTTAAAAGATTTTCATCCTTGGACTTTTTTTGAATAATTCTTGTTGTTTGAATTTCTAGTGATATTTATTTTCTTGTATTTATCTTGAAAAAGAATAATATTGAAATTCAACTTAATTAATTAAAATAATATAATTATTAATATTTTAATTAAAAAATTTGTCCTCTAAATTAGTTAATTCAAACAAGATCTTTCAATAGAAAGAGAGTGTAACATTTGTCTTTAAGCCAAAAAAAAAAAAAAAAAAAAGAATTCCCTATAAACTTTGCACCCTTGAGGTCATATTGACCAATTTCCTCCTTGCGAGTCAGGTAACCATAGAACTCAGGCACATTCACCTTTAGAGCCTCCTGCGATATTTTAACAATTTCCTGGTAGAGTTCGAATACATGGAGCTTCATTACGGCCATGAGCATAAATCTTATTAAGAGCTTGCTAGAGACAAGGAACCAAAGTATAAAACACAAAAATCTGATAAATACGTTGCACCATAGAATTGAAGAACCGCCCCAAAATCTTATACCGATTTATATCCCACGTAACAAATTGTTCGGCATTGGTCGTTTTATCTGGTTCCTTCTGAAGATCTAATAGCCACCTGGTCTTACCTTTGCCACCAATATAAACTTCATATAACAAGCCCAAGACATAAAATTGTGTCCATTCAAGAGAACGTTAGTTAATAACTCGTTGCACCGGAGAATGATTTAAATTTGAGACGGTGTCCTTTGAATCACCCATGATAGATAAAAACAGTGAAAAAAGAATCAAATATGCAGTGGAGGAAGAACTGTCGGAAAAAAAAAACTCCGCAAGCTTGAAAAAACTTGGTCACGCCGATAAAACAATCCATCACGCCTAAAAACAGCACAATCCTCCGACCTAATGAAAATTAAATAAATAAGAAGGACCCTTAGATCATAAAGATGTTAGTAGAACACCCTAAGAAAAAGAGTGAAATATAAGATGTACTAACAACAGGAGCTAGGGTTTGGGAGATGGCGGGGCTTAAGGTTTGGGTGACGGAAGGGATTAGGGTTTGGGCAGCGGAGGAGTTCTTCTATTACCGAAAGGAATTTTGTAAATGGCTTACTCAACTTGAGTGCCAAGCAGTTAAGCACTATATTTATGTACAAAATTATGGCTACGCCTATGATATATATAATATGACAAGAAATAACGAAATTCTATAATTAAAGGGATTTCAACCTAGGACATAAAAAAGGGCGCTGCTATTTTACGCACATCAAAATATTCCCTAATACCCCATCTCTTCTTAAGGCTCCTCAACTATGAGTTTTGTAACACCTCGTGTTTTATTTTATTATTATCAAGTTGAACTCCGGGATTGGTTTTACTTTTACCCCCAGGTTTCGTATATCAATTATATAACTTCGGAATAGTTTCATCACAATCGATGTTGAATTGGGCAAGTTCGAATTATTTTTGGATAAGAATGCACTCTCGGTCCAGGTTTAATACCAGACCGGTATTGCCATTTTGGCAGACTAGTCCGCCAGTAAAAAATCCTCAGATACTTTGGCGCCGGATCGGTCTCCCAATTCTCCATACTAGTCTGGCATATATAAAACTGTAACATCATTTATATCGATTTGACTAGCTTTGACACGGTTTTAAACTCATTTCTCCTCCATTTCAGCTCATTTTCGAGGGTGAGAGAGCTCTGAACATTTCTAGAGAGAGAGGGTGATTAATGGTGAGATTTTGAGGTTTCATAGCTCAAACTTAAGCGTTTCAAACCGAAAACTCAGATTTTTTTATCTTCTTCGCCTTCTCTACACAATTTCGGACTTACATGTATGATTGGGAGGCTTCTTGAGTTCACCACAAGCCACTCAACCCCTGTTCTTCTAGTTTTCCAGGTGGGAACCCCCTCTCTTCTTTGATTTTTAAAATTATTAGTTCATTGAGTTGAAATTACTAAATTTTCGGTACCAAATTCATAATTTATCTTGCATGCATGTTGTATAGCCATGGATTAAACCTTCCGAGTTTTGTTATTGATGATATATTAGTTGTATTTGATGAAAATGGAGGCCGATTGTAATGCATGTCTACATCTAAGTGTTCACTTGAGAATTTGGCATCGAAATGACTAGAAAAGTCTCATACATGTCCAATAATTGAGATTTCTTATTAAATTCTTAAATTTTCAGAATATAAATCATTCTTAAATCATATTTTTAACTGGTTATTAGACAATATTATATGCTTAAGGATGATTCTGATATGTCTAGTGATTTCTCCTCAATTATTGGTTTACGATACCATTGAAAATCATGTTTATTACTGTATAGTGTTGTGTAATTCATGATATATGCTTATCAAAACCTGATTCTTAATTTGATTATGAAATACTTGAGTTGAATATTGTGTTAATACATATCAGTTTCCACCATTAATTATATGAGACAACCTTTGAATAACACTTTGGGTTAAATATAATCAATTGCTATGAGATAACGAGGTTGACAGAACCGAATAGGCACCGGTAAAGAAATGCTTGTATTGTGCTATTGCACAGACCCATAAGAAAGATGGAGTGCCAAAAATCTGATTACCCGTGCACAGACTCATGGTAAGATGGGGTGCCTATATGAGTATTATATTTCGTCTAATATTGATATTAAGTCGAGGAAGATGAGATGGATGGATGGATGTATACTTATACATTGTGTGTACCATGTATTGATTATAATTGGATTACATTGTTGAATAATAAATGATTTTTCCTAATAATTGGTAACAATTGGGAAATCTTTGTTAATGTCAGTAATTGTGATCCCTTATACTATGGCACGTCCTTGCATTGCACATTTTCCTTTCCCTATAGTTCCCATTGAGCCGTTTTGGCTCATTCCCTCAATTTTCCTTTCAGGTACACCTAGCATCTCGAGTAGAGGTCGTGAATCAAGCCCAAGTTCATCTTAAGTCTTCTTTGATGCCCCTATGAAATTAGTTCTTGTAATTTCTTCAATTGTAATAGTTGTAATTTCTAATTTAGTCTGTGTATTTTAAACTTTCTATGGATGTACTAGTTTGTATTTTCCGAACTTAAATTGTATTGAATTCTAGCTTTGTTGAAAAGTTATGTTTGGTTTGTTAAACATGATGGTTTTCCTTGTGATACAAATACTTCATGCCGATTTTTTATCAGATTTCTCTGCTTCGCATTAGTGTATTTGAAACATTTAATTGTTTATCAGCTGTCAGCTAGATATAGCATCCGTTAACATCTGCTTATTAGGCAGGTTGTTACAAGTTTCCTTTACCTTACATTCCCACCACTCCGCTAACTACTTAATATTTAGATTAATTGGTATCAATATTAATTAATATTACTCTTCCTAACACGTGAACGCCGCTATTTACACACACCAAAACATTCCGTAACACTCCATCTTTTTTTAAGACTCCTCAAGTACGAGCTTCCTCTTCCTTTTCCTAACACTCCCACCACTCTCCTGGCTACTTAATATTTAGATTAATTAGTATTAGTATTAATTAATATTACTCTTCCTAACATTCCCACAAGTTTTCTCGCGAACACTTTACCATTTCATCAACCTCATTTCACCACCACATGTATATATATACATAGTCTAGATGTGTGTATAGGGTAAATTTCAAGTAACGTGTTAACTTAAAGATCTTAAGTCACAGATTAAGTATTTTGGACATTCATACAAATAATTTTTTAAAAGAAATTTGGTGGAGATCAAATTTCATTAAAAAAAAGAAAAAAATTCAACCGAAAAGTGGATTAACTGCAACATTGAAATATATATATCCGTTAACTAGACATATATTTCAATTTTATAATTAACATACTTTCCGGTTGAATTTCCTTCTTTCTTTTTACGTAGAGATGATCTCTAACCATGGAGATCATCTCCACCAAATTTCGTAAAAAAACTCATAATTAAGTTTTTTCTCACAAAATTCTTAATTTGTGACTTAAGGTCCTTAAATTAAGATCTTAATGAAAATGTACCATATATATATATATATATATCTAAATCTAAATATATATATATATATACACGATATATATATATATATATGCGCGCACGCGCGCACACACACATATATATTTTATAAGACCTCTAAGCCCAAGCTAGGGCAAAAGAGTAGTAGCATAAAAAACCAAAAAAAAAGATGGGGAGGGGATCCAATAAGGTCATTCCCAATGACCTAAAAAAAACACAATGAAATGAGAAAGCAAGCAAAGAGAAAAGAAATTGCAAGACGGATTGAAAAGCAGGGCATTAAAGTCCACCTTGCAAATTTTGGAAATGCCATAACAGGTTAGGAAAAAAAGGAAGGCATGTGCAGCAAGATAGACCCCAAAAAGGCTAAAACAGGCAGCCTAAAAGAAAAATAAAAGTGAAGTTTCCAGCCAAGCAGAAAACAATGAAGCTGCCTAGGCTGAGACTAAACTGCCATCTTAAACAAAAAAACTGGTTTTGCAGGAAACAAAGAGAACAAAAACTGGGAATATGCTGAGAACAGAAAACAAGAACTGCAATATGCTGTAGAACTGCTGGAGGAGAGCTAGGAGAAACAGCAACCAAAAAAGAATTAATTGCTTTGATTTTCAGTTGCATTTAAGGCAGCATCATGAACAATATCAACAGATTGCTTAGCAACAAGTTCTTCTGCCCTTATCTTTTGGTCTGTTAGGAGCAATTACCATTGATACTCATCAGGATCATGTCTGGTGGTGGGGGTGCAAGATTTAGACAATCTGGACTTAGTATTAGCCTCCCTAATGGCAGCTTTAGACAACTTTTTCTGCTTCTGCAAAGGAAGGTTTGTAGACTGTTTATTTTTTGGTTTTTTCCCTGATTTTTTAGGCTTTGGTGTAGGAACATATTCTGAACCATTTGAAGGGGATGCAAATGAAGAAGGTGAGGTTGAAGGAATTTGGTGTATAGAGGGAGAAGAGGGGCTAGCACCTAAAGGAGGGAAATGTTGGTTCAGAATGGAGGATCCGCCATCCTGTTGCAATTGAATACAACAATATTCTTTGTTAGCATTGGTGTTGTTTGCTAATGTTTCTGCAAACTGTTCCAAGGATTAGAGAGGTTCATCCTCAGCCATGTTTCCCCAATTTAAGGCATCATTAACATTAAGCATCGGAGGGTTGTGGACTGTCTTGTGATAGCTAACATGAAAACCACTAGAATCATAAAACTCCTCATTATTTTGTGGACTGTTTTGTGATAGCTAACATGAAAACCACTAGAATCATAAAACTCCTCATTATTCTCCAAGGAATTATCATCAGAAAAATGATCCCACGCTTCATCATCATCATGTAAATGCTCAGAGAGAGGGGGAAACTACTTGTTGTGCCGTGATTTAGTGAACGGTTGCATGTAGGAAGAACCATATTTTCTGTCATAATATGGATTATGCATGCTCTGGTACCTGAATTGAGGGAGAGGTCTCCCATCCCAGTTATCATCAGCCATAGTATTGGATAGAGATCTGTTAAGGCAAGGAATTGGGCTTTTTTTATAAAATGGGGAGCTGCTAGAAGATAGTGATTTGGGTGAGAGGTTTTTGCCTTTGTCTACGTGATTTACAGAGCATGGAACAATAGTATCAACTGATGAGGAGGAGGTGACAGAGTTTACACTTTTGCTGTGTGTTTTAGTGGATTGAGCATTGTTGTTATTTGCATAGGCAGCAACATTGCCTGAACCATTGACATTTGGTTGAGAGGAAGTCAAAACAATGGGGGATTGTGGGACAGTGGGTTGCTGCAGGTTCTCTGTGTGAAGGATTGAGGCATTTCCTGGAGTGTTGGCCTTAAGAGGAGCAGTAGTATAGGCTGGATGAGCACTGAAATGTTGTTTGTATGGCAGTTGTGATGTGGCTAGGCTAGTTCTAGCAGAGGCGGTCTTGTGCTCCCTCAAACTGGCAGTTTTGGCAAGGCTATATTGCATTCTTTTTAGGATTCTACACCCACCAACATAGTGCCCTATGTTACTGCAGTTAGCACAGAAAGCAAGTATGTTATCATATGTAACTGGCACTTCAAATTTGTGTCCCTCTCTTTCAACAAGCAGTCGAGGGGAAGACTGTTATGCAAGTCCACTTCAACTTGTATCCTAGCATAGTGACCAAAATGAAAGGCCGAGGTGCTAGGGTCAATAGCTTGGGGATGCCAACCAGGCTAGCAATACTAATAAGCAACTGAGGTTCCCAATACTCGAGAGACCTCATGAAGTTTGATCCAAACTGTGGTGATGGATCTCCTTTGTTGAGAAGGATGGAAATCATTGACCCAAAGTTGAACTCGAAAATTTCCAGGAGAAAGATTTAGAGGGCCATATAACCAAGCTTTTTTCTGGTCTTCCTGATTTTTAAACCTTAAGCAAAAATAACTACTGCTAATGGGAGTGAGTTTAAAAGGTTCTCTACACTTCCAAAAGGAATTGATTTTGGTGTGCAGAACTGAAATTTTTATGGGAGGGGAGCCTTTGGGAGTAGAAAATTTACCAATTAAATTTAGTTGGCATGCATTGAAGGGATTTTTGATAAACATTTTCATTAAGTTTGATGGCAGGCAAAGAACCTTTGGTCTAAGGAGTTGGAAATGGAGCTAAAGAAATGGGGCTGGTTTGCTTCGAATTTTTGAACAAACTAGCAAAGTTTGATATGAACTAGAAGGTTGGGAGTCAACGTGAGGAAAAAAGCTATTAGAATTTGAGGAAGGATTGTAAATTGACTTAGTTGGCTGAGAGACAAGTTGATGCAAAGTGTTGACAGGATTTGTGTGGACAAAAGGTTTTGAATTAGCAGGCCGCGAGCCTTGAGAAATAACAGGAGCAGCACACTCAAGACTGCAGGGACAGACTGCACAATAAATGCCTTTGGTAAACTGTTCAGACAGTCCAGCTGTAGCAGCTTTCTGACTGTTGTGTAAAGGGGGTTTGGCAGGAAAACCGCTGGATAAAAAAGTACATTATGGGGGGAATCTGTGGGCTATTTTTCGGGCAGTTTACCCTGAGATTACCAACATTATTGGGCTAAAAAATATGGGGGTTAGCAACAAAAAATTGCTAGAAAAGGCTCCTTTTAGAGGTGAAAAAAGACTTGAGACTACTGTAGCTGCCGGGGTAGCTTCAGAAGTATTCAAAACTGTATTTGTGATTTGTGGATGATGTTGAGTGAGGTTTTCTAGGCCAAAATCTGGGTGTGGTGCAGAATCTGTGTTTATGTACGCATTTTGTCCTAAAAGAGAGCCATCAGAGGGTGAAAAGTTGCTAGAAGAAGCAGGGACCATAGTACTAGGTGTGAATGGCCTTGTAATGATATTTGAAACTTGTGGGAAGTCTTGAGCATGAGGTTCCAGAGCTGGAGCACACTGCTGAGTGTAACAGTCTCTGTTTGACAGTTTTTCTGCACAAACTGCAGAATTGGAAGCAAGGCTGGTCTATGGCTGTAGGGTTTTATGGGTGAGGGTGTGAACGTGAGGGAGGGTTGTGTGACAGAAGGGAACACAGAGTTGTTGAATCTTAATTGATTTGTTCCTTTGTGAAATAAAAAGTATTTTCCAACTTCATTTCCAAAAAAAAAAAAAAAAAAAAAATAGAAGAAATTATGAAACTTTTGTTCAAACTTAAAAACACCCCTCCCTTTCCCTCATTTGGTAACAAAAATCTCTGAGGAATTCAAACAAATCTCTGAGGAAGTCAGTTCGCATGGCTGTTTATAGAATGGGTGCTTCATAAACATACAAGTTCCCAGATCACATTATAACTTGTTGTATCATCATGACATATATTAAGACTGTGACTTACAAACTAGTTATTAAATGGAGACACCGCGGAGGAAATAACTCCATCTAAGGGAGTGCGACAAGGAAATCCCCACAATCTCTATACTTGTTTATAATGGCTCTAGACATTCTGGTAAAGAATATAAGAAGAGTTAAAAGCCCTTAAAAAAGAAATAACTCCTCCCCAAGCCTCCCGGAAGGGTCGAATTATTCCAATTCTAGCTTTTGCATATGATTGTACATTTTTTTACGGAAAAAAAAATTTGAAATATGACTTTGCGTGCAATGTTCAATTTTCTCAATTTAACCCCTAAAGTACATTAAGTGAAGCAAATTGAACTTCGGCACTAACACTGTTACGGATTCCATCCAAAGTTTTTACATTTAACCCCCTAAACTTTTAAAATTGACACTAAATCCCTTTAATTTATATTTTGTTAACACTTAACCCCATTCTTATTAATCTTTATCACCACATTCTTCAACCCACCTCCGTCCACCTTTTCTCTCCCCCCAATCCCAAATACAAACGCTTTAATAATTTTCATTCAAAAGCATACCAAGGTAATATATGTTACGGATATTACGTTGGTATGATTTTGAATGAAAATTATTAAAGCGTTTGTATTTGGGATGGGAGGAGAGAAGGTGAACGTAGGTAAGTTGAAGAAGGAGGTGATAAAGATTAATAAAAATGAGGTTAAGTGTTAACAAAATATAAATTAAAGAGGTTTAGTGTCAATTTTAAAAGTTTAGGGTGTTAAATGTAAAAATTTTGGATGGAATCTGTAACGGTGTTAGCACCGGGGTTCAATTTGCCTCACTTAATGTACTTCAGGGGTTAAATTGAAATACCAGGAGAAACATTGCACGTAAGGTCATATTATAGGGTTTTTTTTTTTCCCCCTTTTTTAACATATGCAAGTAAGGAGGATTATGTTTGCAATTAAAGGAAAAAAAAAAACTATCATGCACCTTTTCTAGTCAAGAGTTTGATAAGTTGATAATACCATCTAGTCTGCCATTCAAAAACTTAAAATTTCACAGAAGGCAGACAAGAAGTATATTGGGCATAAAGAGGTCAAAAATGCAAGGTAATTATTTGGGTCTTCTTTTGATTTGATTAAGCCAGAGTTACCAAAAACCCTTTTTTCAAGAAATTGTCTGATACTAAAGCTGAATATTCGGTTTCAAGAATTTTTTTATCTATGGCTGGACCTGCATTCTTAATCAATTCCACTCTTCAGACACGTACTCCGTACTATTATAGTAAGTATGGCCTCTTTCAGTTTGCATGCCCAAGAATATGAGAACCCAATCTCCCAATAGGCATAAAACCCCAAACAATATTCAACGGCATAAATAAAATTTTTAATCCGTTTATTACCTAGGTGGATTTCAACTTTAAACAGCTCTCCTTTATAATTACAATTCCATTGCATTGAAATGCAAAACAACTGTTTTCTCTTTGGAACAATATCTATAAAGCAAGGAATGCTGCCATATTCCGAAACAAACCTATTAAAACTGCTCAGATCAACAGAAGCATATGGAAGAAAATTACATCCCTTTTATGCAAACTCAATTGAGTATGCGCGGTAACAGACGCTATTAGAGCTGACTACTGAATAGGCTGGACTCCTACAAGAAATCTCTATAGGCTGGACCAACATTGCAGGAATTGGACAACTACTATACGAGACTCGAAGGAAACTTTTATTGCAGGGCTTGTCGTAAATAGAGGTGTAAACACAAATAATACAGCAAAACTACGGGCAGTGAGAGAAGGCCCTAAACAAACAAAGAAAAATCATGTTTCAGCCATCCACATTGAAACAGAGATTCTCATACTGTCTTTAATATGCTCATAAGGAACCATGTAGAGAGCCGGGACCAAGCTCAAATCCTTGAATTGGAAGAAGTATAGCTGGGTTTTGCTATCAAGAAGATAATAAGATCGCAGACCATCTAGCTAAATACGGGGTAATCGCATCCTTGGAGGATTTTGTAATACTTTAGTATTTAAACAATAATAGCTTCTCTAGCTTCTCTTTTTGTGGAGAGAGAGAAATTTTGGTTTGTTTCTACCCTAAAGAAACTCTCTTGTGGTGTTATTCTTACCCTAAGTGGAAGAATTCTTGTGGTCTGTTCCTACCCAAAAGGAACACGGTTCTATCATTTGGTATCAGAGGAGGTTCGATTGCTTCATCTTCCTCGAGTTTTCATTGTTTTCATGTTGCAAACAATGAATTTGAGTGAAGAGATTCTAGTGAAAATGCAAGCAATTATTGATAGGTATTTTGAGGAGTCCAAGAGGATAAAAGAAGATTAGGAAGTGAAATGTCATGCTAGGTGTTTTTAATCATTGATTATGTTAAAACTTAAATAACTGTAAAAAGGTTGTGAAAATGAAGCTGGACTCTCAGTTTGGAACAAAAACGGAGTAAAGAATCTTAGAATGAGGGTGTTTTTATCTTTTTCCTGAACATCCAACAAATTTCAGTAGACCAGCCCATGACCTTGCTAAATTGAATGCATACAATCATAAAGACTTGGTTTTCATGTATGTATATAGTCTAAAGAAAAACTTAGAATGGGCATAACTGCATATATATATATAAATTACAAGTCTAATAAGTTGAAAAGGACAAAATGAGTGTTATAGGGATATAGAGAGCCTGGATACAATATAAACAGTGGTCCTGGTACATGCATAGAGAGAAACATTCTTTAACCATGATATAAATACGAGTAATTAATGATAATACTGATCACCAACACTCTAGGAACTTAGTTGTTCAGCGACTGACCATGCGTCCATCACTTCTGATATGCCCCTGTTCGCCCCTCTTCCTTTGTGTTATCCCAAAACAAAACCTCAAACCACCCTGTTTTATAGCACAAAATTCCATTCAGAGAGAGAGACAGGTGTTAAGAGATTATGTTACAATTACATAAAAAAGCCAGGACATGGATGTATGGGAAGATTAATAATGGCGAGAGCTATATAGCATGAAACATACGCAAAAGTGCAGATAAAAGAAAAACAGCTGATAGGTCCAATGAGAATTGGAAGTCCCACTGAGCAACATACATAGTCAGACACACAAGCTAGGCTGGAAATCAACACTCGACGTAATATGGAACTCAGCACTATAATATATAGAGAGAGAGATGTATACATATATTTAATGATTATAACTTGCAAACTTGCAGCAAGAATTACTTAGTAATGAACTGCCGAGTGCCACCTGCATATACTAGGGATATATCCTCAATGCGAGAATTATATGGAGGGGACAGCAAAGGACTGGCCAGGCAACAAAACTAATCTACAGGTCCGCCTATTTTTGTTTGGAACGTCCGAAATTAATAGATTTGTTTGTTCTAAGATCAGTGCAGCAAATGAACTTAAGGTTTCGTTATTGACCATTGATTAAGTTGAGACTGGTGTAAGCTTAAAAAGTGCGAAAGTCAAACAAGGGGTCAAAATCTGGGAGGAGGGAGTGAATAAAAGAGAGAAAAAATCAACTAAACAGTATCTTGAAGACAAGCACAGGCACAAGCTCAGGTAAACACAATCGTACATAAAGGCAGCAATTAAATAAAAATGCAATGCAAATAAAATGAAATAAACACAAGCAAAAATCCGACTACTAAACACTTAAGACATAGTAGTAAGAGAATGAATAAAGCCAGAGTACCTAGCTAAATTATAATGCCAAGACATTGATGAGGTCTAAACCATGAGCGGCATAGTGTTTGCAACTATAAACAACAGCACGCAATTGATTCGTCTGGTCGCAAACACCAACCCAAAACATCAAACAAGTAATATTGACGACAGGGTCGGTGAAAGGGTCTTTTGCACGGAGGTCATGTGCACCCCATACAATACACAGCTTTCCCTCACCAAGGTAAGCTATATATCCAGTTCCAAAACAAGTGGGGGGAATGTCCTCCTCGAGCCCATGTACTCTCTTAAAACGTGGAGTTTTGGAGGCTAAATCAATTGCATAGAGTTCCTTTTCGACGAATTGGTAAATAACATCACCTACAGCCACAGCAGAAGAAGAAGAATATGTAAGCGAGCGGATAGGGGCATAAAGGCTGGATTCCCAAGTGGCAGTGGTGAGATCGAACGCCACATGTTCCTCCTCATCCCCATTGAAAACAATTAGTTGGTTTCGGTCCTTAGTCTGAACCAATGCATAACCATTATTAACATCTTCATTATAATATCTGAAGTATGTCTTGAAAGGATGGGGACATTGGTTCCATGACCTTGAGGCCGGGTCGAATACCACTCCAGTTTTTTTATCATATTCAAATTTGGTTTCCTCCGTCTGAAAATCACCAAATGCATAGACGTTTCCATTTAAGGGAGAAGCTACACCAAAATGTATGCCCATTGGCCAGGGCATATCAGGGAGTTGTTCCCAGACCGGAGGATTAGTATTAGTAATAGTGGAAGCACCAAAATCGCACACGAAAGCTTTCGCTGAGCGACGCCAGCTGCTACCAGGATTACGACCACCGATTGCATAAACAAGCTTCTTATTTTTCTTATTCTTTTGGTTGGTTGACAAGTGTGGGATTGCACAAAAGTGCGGAGGCGTGGTGTTGGGCATGGTGGATATTGGGGTTAGAAATCTACGCTTGGAATTAGAGTCCTCCTCCTCCTCCTCGTCTTCTTCCTCCTCCTCTTCCTCTTCCTCCTCCTCTTCCTCTTCCTCTTCCTCTTCACTGTCGACATCCAGGTCAGGGATTGTCGGGTCGATTTTGCACCATTGAAAGCCAACACCGTATTGACCAGAACAGGGTGTTTTAAAACACAAATAGAGATTAACGCGGTGGTTTAGGTCTTCAGGTGGACTGATCGTGGTGATGCCAGTGGTGGTCGTTGTGGTTTTGGTGACGGTCATAATCAGAGGTGGTTGTTTAATCGAAGAAAACCTAGATCTCCACTGGTCATCATCCTCATCTTCTTCTTAGTGTTAGTATCCTTCTCCTTCTCCTCATCCTTGTCTGAAAAAGAGCATCTAATGATACTGCTGCTGCTACTATTCTTCTTTTTCTTCTTCTTTTCCTTCTCGGAGCACGGCCTGAGAGTTTCCCTCTCCATATCCTCCTCCTCCTCCTTCTCCCACTTCCTCCACAACCAAACGATTTTTAATCCCAAACTCTGTTTTTTCTTTATTTTCTTTTTTTGGCTTTTTGCTTTTACTTTCCCTTGCAGTAAGGGCTATTATTTACGCTCCTAATTTTGTCGCTAACAACATTATTTATAATTTAATTAAAAATATATTTTAATGTTTTATTTTTTTATCACAAATACTCTGTCATTTGATTATCATTTAACTTAGTTATCCAATAGTTAAAATATTAATCTATCTATTTATTCATTTTTAATAAATTAATTTAATATTAACCCGAATAATTAAACTTATATTTCTCATTCCCCCATTCACAATCACATTCCATTATTTCAATTGCTTCAAGTAAAATGATAGAGAGAGAAAAGACTCACTTCTTTATCATTTGAACTCACAAAATCAAGAAATCACAAACAAATCGAATCACAAACATTATTAGTGAAAAGTTTGAAACTTGGATTATGATAAATGATGGTGTCAAAATCTAGAAATAGATAATCAACTAATCAATAAGTGAATATCGGTGAATAAAAAATAAATACGGCGCAATGATAAACACATGACATTTTTTATTAAGGTAGGTTCTTCCGGTAGCGCTTATGCTAGTCCGACAATACGTCCTCCTTTTGTGTGTGCTTGCTTTGTATTAGCTCAAAGGCAATTAACTTTAGATGATGATACAAGCTACCAACTTTTTCATCTACAATTTCACTAATTCTATTTATAAGTATAGAATTAGGATTACAAATATTTCAACAGAATAAATAATAAACTGTGTAGGAGAGAGAGTGTATAAGGGTTGTTGGTATTTTTTTTAGGGTATGAAAAGAGAGAGTATAAGACCATCATATTTCTTCTTAAATTGGCTTGTAGTTGTATTGCCAGTGGCTTTATATCTCTTGAATGAGATGGATGGATCTTGGAAGAGAAAGATGATGTTGAATGAGAAGAATGATGTGTTTTTGTTGTGTGTTGAATGAATGAATGAAGGACCGAGATCTAGCTTCCTTGGACTACGACTCGAGTTCAACGTCTAGCCAGCTTTACACAATGATGTTCTGAAGCTCAAAAAGCTCTACACATTGATGTTTTGAGCTCAATGACTAGCATCCGAGATCTAGCTTCCTTGAACTAAGACTCGAGATCAACGTCTAGCCAGCCTTACACAATGATGTTCTGAAACTCTAAGACTAATGATCAAAATCTAGCTAGCTTTACACGTTAATGTTCTGATCTCTATAAACTTACGGTGAAGGGTTAACAAAGTCCTACACATCGGTTATTCGAGCTCTCCCCATGATTATCTCCCTCGACAAGTACCTGCTTTTACGTCTTAACTTTGAGCCGAACCATTTATCCGGCAAAAATATTTATTCTTCACATTCAGCTTTCAGCATAAAAATAAATGATAAGGGGCAATTGATGGGGTTAGATACTAATTTTTATCATTGGCCTACAAACGTTTTAATTCCGCATTAAGTTTTTTAAAACCCTATTCACCCCCCTCTAGGGTATTTTCCGACTTACAAGTCTGACAAGGAGAGTTTTAACAGTTCAAACTGGTGGTCTGATTCATTTGATGAAGATCAAATGATGCCATACATGAAAGCGAAAAAAGCATTCTTTTCACTTGAAGATACTACTGATGTAGAGACCGCATATCACGTACATCCACAGGATCAGAAGTTTGTGCGAGATGAGATATTTTTGTTCATGTATCCTAAAGTGGACATCGAGGCTCACAGAAGGAGGATAGAGGATAGAATGGTCCGTTCGACGTTTTATACAGGCGAGTTGACAATCATAAAACCTACATTGTGAGTTGTCGATTTACATGATGAATGCAGGAAGAATTTGGTTGGATCTATCGAGATCTAGGGTATCACAATCTTCGTTTGGCTCAGTCTCCGCCTAGATCATATATAGAACTAAAGGTAAGCAAGGTAAGTAGGTAAGTAGTTTAGGATTTCTCTCATTTTATTTTATTTTATTTTATTTTTCTTTTTTGTTTATTTTTAGTTTTTGGTAGATTTGTTGTTACTAACGTGCATATTTTAGAGAGATTAGGCCGCTCTCAGCTATATCTTTCCTCTTATTCATTTATTTTAATCCCTTGCATCCATGCTTTTGTACTTATTTTGTGAAGGATCTTGTGATCAAAATTTTTTTTTTTGAAAAGCCTGTATGCAAGTCCTTTTTTTTTGCATTATTTTTATTTTCTTTCTCTTAAAATTTTTTTCGAGATTGCAAGTTTAAGTCGTCTCATCTAATTTTATTTTTCTTTCTCTCATTGGACGACGACGCATTAATGAATTGATTTAGTATATGGTATAGTATTAGATAAACTAGAGAAGTTTTTTAATCTTCTTATAGTTCAAAAGATGCATGCTAAGTTTAATCTATTTGTTAATGCACATTTTCAACATTACTTGATATTAGACTGATAGATCTTGATTAGTGAAATACTCTGTTCAAAATTAAAGTGGAGACTATAAAGCCTATGAGTTTTTGAGCCATTCTTTCATATCTGAGAGCTATGTACACAAACTCTTATTCCTGAAAAGCGTTTTACAAATCTATTGAGTCTCTTAAATTACAATTTCAATTAAGTTTTATAAAGGTAAGTCCATGAGATGCTAAATCATAAAATGCCTTGTAGTTGTCTGAATTTAAAAACTAAACGCTGAGGAATTGATATAGGCCATCTTTGTTTTAGCCACTACTCTTGGACTATCTTTACATTTTATTCATAGTAACCCTTTTGAAGTCTAAAACCTTGTTTTTATTGTTATAACCAAAGTTAAACTTGAGCCAGTACCATAAATTTCACACTTTAGATCGTTTGGGCAAAAGGCTCAAAAGTAGAGGCATAGTGAAGTACGTTTATCTAGAAAAAAAAAGTAAAGAATGAAATATATGCATTAAAAAATGAATATGCAAAAATGATGATGTTTATTGAAAATGCAAATTGAATGTTGCATGCAATATAATAAGAATGTGGGTATCAAAGTAAAAGAAAGAGCTGAAAAGCCTCTGAGCATTATAAAAATAAGCAAACAAGTCTTTTGAATTCTCAGTTGACTCGTTCATTTCATAGCCATTACCCTCATCCCCATTACAATATAATAAAGTCCTTCTTGATCCTTAGTGGCTTAGTTTCGAGATTTAGATGACGGGAAGGTATACAAAAGTATTCTCTCCTTATTAAAATTTGAATATCTTTCATAGAGACTCGTATTCTTTCATTTTTGCGTCTTGTCATTTAAAAATACGTGAGGCATTTTATTTTGATTACAAATATTCCATTTAACCTGTATGTGGAGAGATACACTTGATTCAGAGTGACTTATTTGTTGAGTGTATGTCTGGTAAGAGTTTGAGTCAAAACTTAGTATGAATAGAGTATGGATTTATGATTGATTTTAAAAGTTAAAAGTTAATGCAATTGCTCACGCACGCACATTTATGATTTATATTTATGCTATGTCATATTTTGAATGCATTAAGATACTATTTCTCTTGTTTATCTCTTGCTAATGTATTACTAAGTCAGTTTAGGCCCTTACTGAGCCATTTGAGAGATAATCTATTCATGATAAGCGACTTTGGGATGACTTGAACTGCAATCGGGAATTTTATGAGTATATTCACTGAAAATTCTCACGAGACACAACTCATCCTACTAGGAAAAACTTAGGGGTTTAAAGGCGTTTTGCATGCGCTTAATACAACTGTTTAGTTTAGGATTGTGTTTTTCTTTTTTTTATTTTCAATGTTTGTTTTTAGAGATATATGTTATTCTATCACTCCATTGCGATAGACAAGTAATAAGTTAGTTGGGGGAAGTAATTAAGCCCATAAATTGCATTTATAATCCTTTAAACAATGCTCAATTAGCTTCTAGTTACTCTCTAAAATCGAAAATTGCATATACATTCAGTTTAAAAATGAAAAGAAGGCACTACATTATATTTTCGTGTTACTAAGCCATTTTGTAGGCATAAAGCAGTTAAGCAACTAAGGTTGGATGCAAAAAGAAAGGTTGAATGCGAAAAGGTGCAAGAAGAAAGTCCAAAGAAGAAGTCAATATCCATTTCGAGGCCCGGTGCGAGAAAAACTCCGCAAACTACCCCCAAAGCACTACCATGAAAAGAAAAAGCAAGTCCCCAAGCACGAATGAAGTGAATGCAAGTGTCCAAGAGTGATTACAAGAGAAAATAATAGTGAAATCGATTCTGAAAGTTTTCGAGAAAAATCGAGAACTGCCGTAAGAAGCCCAAATTTGTAACTGACCAAAGTTTTTAGCCGTTGAGAATTTAAAGAAATCTCCCTAAATAAAAGTTATAGAGCTTTGAATTACCTACGCATAAATGAAAATGGTGCGTCAATCAAAGTTAGGAGCATAAAGTTATGAGCAAAAGAAGAAGCAACCAAATTAAAAAGAAAAAAAATACATGAGGATCGATCCCCACCCTTATTTTTGGCCCGTTTTTTATTTTCAGATCTTTTCGGCTCCTTTCTTCAAATATTATTCAAGCCACGATTTGAGACACTAGGGTACTATATAAAATATCATATATATATATCATATTTTAGGGTATGCAACAATTTAGAATTGATTTACAAAAAAGTTGAGAGCACCGTAACTTTCTTAAGAGCTTTTGCGCTGCATCTATAGATCAAATTTGAGAGTTTATTTCTTTAATTTCTTAAAAAAATTGTTACTTTAGTTTATTTATGATCTTTTGAGGCTGGAATATCACTGTAATCAATATTCAATTCAACATTCAATATAGTTTTCAATTCAAGTCTCAATTGTGTACTAGGTAAACCCTAGTTTTATGTTTTTTTTTTTAATTTGATTGCTTTTAATTGTTTGTTTACTTTAATATTCATAGAGTAGTTAATTTAGATCATATATATATATTATGGAATCAACCTTAAACCCACGTTTTTTGGACTGGTTCTAGGTTTATAAGTCTAGTTTGTTGGTTTTTCATCGATTTATACTTGATTATTGTTTTCATATTTAAAATAGTTATAGTTTTTTCATACTATTCATGGTGCTTTCATTATTTGATCATTAAAAATATAATTTTTTCAAATTTTTAGGTTTATAGCTCGATTTTGTTCTGTTTTGTCGATTTTGAATTTGTTTATTGTTTTGACCGTAAAATTTTCGATTTAAATCGGAATTGCAAAATTTCAAAGCCAAAACCAAAAGTTTTCAAATATAATTTTCTACATTATTAGGTATTGTTTTACTATTTTCCATGTCTAACTAAATCCTTTGTTAAGGATCCATATTGAAAAATACAAAATTAATCTTTGAATGTAATCTAATCTAGGTTTGAATTTGATTTTTTTTATTGGTTATATATCTCCTACTGAAAATGAGTATTTTTTATCTTTGTGTGCGTTAAAAATATATTTCCATAAGTGAGCTCAAATGTTTGATTTGATTAAGAACCATTAAAACATCGATTCACATATTTTTGTACAAAAATTCTAGCTTCGCTGACTTGAGGATGATATTCATCCTCTAATTAGTCGAGTTAGTTTCTTATGTGAATTGGCTGATTTAGCCCTATTTTGGTATTTGTTGACTTTAGGCATTCTTTTTAAGACGGATTTGCTTCCAATCACGTTCAAATATATTCAAACCTTATAGGAGTGGTAAGATACTGATTTTTTAGAAGTTTAATTAACTTGAATTATTTTTTTCACGCACTAGTAATACTAGGTTCTAAATTACGCTTTTTTCAAAGTCAAAAACTTCACCGTCGAATTTTATTACTCAAAACTAGTATATATAGCCTTTGTCATGCATGATATATCATATACTTGTAGTAGCAATATAATTGGATGGTTGAAAAGTTTATGAGTTGAATCTTAGAGAAAAATCTTGTTTAATTTTAGATTTGGATGACCCGATTGGACTAGTTTCGTACTCCCTAACTACGGATATCCCTAACATTTGTTTTTCATAGTTTCAATTTTATTTTATTTAATTAGTGCTCTGTTTTATTTATTTTAATTTATTTTAATTTTATTGCATGTTCCCTTAGTACATTTCGGAAGCCTTTTTGGTAGATAAATTGTACTTGTAGAATCTCTTTACTTTTGCACCTTATAATTATATTTTCCTTTAGCTTTAGTTTAGTTAATTAGTAGTTTTAATTTAGTTTCAATTTCATTTCTAATTCCCCAAGTTTATCATCTTTTCATTTCTTTTCCTTTTTTCCTTTTAAGAAAGATAGCTAGAGAAATAGATTATGGGACAATTAAAAAAAAGGTCTTATTAGAGAAAGATTTTCACATTAAAGTCAAGGAATAATTTTTTTGTAAATAAAGGGCTTATTTTTTATTTTATTGATAATATGACATGTGTCTTTTTTTTATTGTAAAATGACATCCCAACCCTTAAAATAAAATAAAAAATACCAATATGCATTAAAATATATACTGCAATATGAATTTTGAAGTCTATATTTCACTACAATATGAACTTTGCAGTCCATATTTTACTGCAATATGAACTTTGGAATCCATATTTTTGGTGCAAAGTTCATATTGCAGTTCATATTTTACTACAATGTGAACTTTGCAGTCTATATTTCTAGTGCAAAGTTCATATTGCAGTTCATATTTCACTGCAATATGAACGTTGCAGTTCATATTTTACTGCAATATGAACTTTGCAACCCATATTTTTTGTGCAAATTTCATAAAGAGTGGGTAATTTAGGTAATATATAATATATTTTTATTAATTAAATGATATTTAAATTTATTCAAATACCTTCATTTAAAATATAAAACAAAATAGGCCTCTTACCCTAATTATCAATTAAAAATAGGCCATTCATTCAAAAAAATATTATTCATTGGATTTTTGGTAAAAATCAATGTGTAATAAGATCTTCTACCTAATTTCTAGATAGATTATCTGCCTTCCTTCTAGTTTGACCTTGAACTTTTTTAATTATATTATAATTTGACCGTCTGCGCTTAGGTTTATCAACTTACTCTTTTTGAACATTGCCAACAAGAATGAGAAACTTTAACCATTAATAAGTGATTAAGTGCTAGCACACTAAGATTGGAACTAATTAAATTAAGAATTTTTTAGATTGAATTATGACAAATGAATAATTATTTAGTGGCCACCATGAAAAAAAATTAGTTAAGATATGCAAAAGCTAATTTCAACACTCATATAATACTAAAAAGTATTTAGAAGAAAAAAAAAATGAGAAACTTTAAAGCTATAAAGAGAAGGCGGCTAAAGGTTTTTCCTAGGCAACAAAATCCCTTCAATCCTGCTGCCTCTCTGCCACTGGTTCATTGTAGGAGTACAATTGGGCGGGTGAAAATGTTGTTGGGTATTCCCACACGTTACCAGCTCCGCATATAATGGTAATTTTTATTTTATGTATTAATATTATTTAGAATATTTTTATATCTAGTTATCAAGTATTTTTATATAAATAGAAAATCATAAAAAATTGATCTTTAATATTATTTTATTTTTTTACTTGGTATTTATTTAAAAATGTCATATTGAATTTTTTTAAAATGAAATAAAAATTTCTTATATAATTTAACTTCTACCCCATATAGAAATAATTATAAAAATTTCTTATATAATTCAACTTCTACTCACATAAAAATAATTATAAAAAATTTTATTGAAACATATTTTTTTTTCTATCATAAAAAATTATATAAATAGATATATATATATATATATATATAACCATTAGAATTGGCCACAGGCAGCTCAGAAGCAAAGGAGAGGGAAAACTTGCACGTTTTCATTGTTCCATTGGTAGTTCAAGTGGGTACTTCCACACAAGTTTCTACCTCTGATAAGGTTGACGTGGCTCATTTGACTACCTTTGAACCAATTAAATTTTGGTGGTATTAAAAAATATAACTTGTTTAAGAAATACCCCTTTTTAAAAAAAATTAAAAAATAATATTTTTATAAATTAAGAATCTATATTTGATCAAATTTCAAAATAAGTTAAACATTATTTTAGATTTTTGGATTGTAACTTTTTATAGTATTGTGCAAAATTAAGTTTGTACTACATTTTGTTTAGTATATTACTATTTTTGAGTGTTTAATTGATGGTAATTTTAAGTTATTTCAACAACTTGCAAGTTTAAACATATTTATTGATAAAAAACACACATGGAATCTACACTAATAAGATTAAAAACTAGGGGCCTTTATTTTTGAAAATAAATAAATTATTTTCTTAATTTTTTTTAGATATTCTCGTAGCCCATTTGTAGGGAGTAAAATTATTTATGGGCATTTGATAGTCCAATTCTAGGCCTGCCCCTTCAGTAGTAAATTCTAATGGGCCTAGCTTGAATTATTTTGATGGGAGGAAAATTATTTCTAGGCATGCTTTTCGTTCTTTGACCATGTCCATTATATCCGTCTTGACAGTGGCCCACTCCCACTCCTCAGCCCACATGGTTCAATTTATTGGACAAGAGCCCTGAATGCATTAATAGGGTTCGTCCCATTTTAAAATCGAAATTGAAGGCCAGTATGTATTTTAGGGTTCACTATTGCCACACATCAAATTTATCTATAACATTTTCTTTTTTTATAACACTCTACAGGACCAAACCCCTTTATCCTCCCTTATAGAAACTCGGACCGTTCGTCCCACCAACCAAGCAAATAACCAACAAACCAGAGAGAGATAGAAGGAACTCGTGAAGTTTCCTTTGACTGAACAGAACCAAGTTGAAGAAAAGGAAACGGTTCCACTGAGCCAAGTCCATAAATTATTTTTTTTCCGGTTTCAATCTTCCTTTGCTTTTATCTACCTAATCTCTAAATTTAGCTCAGTGCAACACAATCAAATGTGACATAATAGGCTGGATTTATATGAACTTAGGCTAGCCAAGATAGACACTCTGCTTTATAAAATCGAGTGGGTCAATCTATTTAAACCCTTCCCGACCAAGCAAAACTTCATCCTAAGAAAGAGTGTTAAGTTGCAAAGAACCGAAGAGTTCCATTGTACTCGGTTACATGGGATGACTCAGTACAATCGAAAGTACCTCAATCAATGAGTCGGTGTTACTGCTCTTGTCGAAGTTTTGTCAAAAAATTATAAACAACAAGTTGTGTTTATTGGTGGACTGACAGATGGATTTTTGGCAACTAGGTAAGTTAAAAGGCCATGCTCTATTTTTCTAGTTTTAGGTGAGGATTTTGCCATGATCTGTCTTATTAGATGAGGATTTTGCCATGCACTATTGGATTTTAATCATTGGCCACAAATGAAGTGGGTGTAATAAAAATGAGTTATTAATGATAAATGATTAAGTATAAATGATAGGAACAATTAATTAATTAATGATTATTAATTGTTAATGATTGAGCTTTAAAAAAAAAGGTGGCGTATGGCATTAGTAAAAGAATTGCATTTTTTGGAAGGAAGTGTTAGAGAGAGTATTGGAGTGTGGAAATAGCGCCACCATTATTTTAGCTCAAATGTTTCCAAAATTAAAAATATTGATTTCTCTTATTGAGAATTTAATATTTGATGATGTCAAAATCTAGAAGTAGATAATTAACTAATCAATAAGCAAATATTGCTGAATAAAAAAGTAAATGCAGTGCAATGATGAATAGACGGCATCTTTTAATTAGGTAGGTTCCTCCGATAGCGTTTATGCTATTCTGGCAGTACGTTCTCCTTTTATGTGTGCTTACTTTTGTATTAACTTAAAAGCTATCAACTTGGATAAGAATACAAGTTACCAACTTTTCTCTCTATAATTTCACTAATTCTATTTATAAGTATAAAATTATGATTACAAATATTTCAGTAAGATCAATAGTAAACTGTGTAGGAGAGAGAGTGTGTATAAGGGTTATTGGTATATTTTCGAGTATGAAAAGTGAGAGTATAAGACTCTTCTATCTCTTCTTCTTTAATTGAGAGAGAGATATAAAGAGAGCCGTAATTTCTTTTTTCTCTAGAAAAGAAAGAGAGTATAAGCCCCTTCAATCTTCATCTTGAATTAGCTTATATTTGTATTGCTTTGTATATCTTGAATGAGATGGATGGATGTCCAGTGAATAAATGAGAAGAGTTATTTATAGGTAAATAGAAAATGTTAAAAAGGTAATTTAGTAAATGTTAGTGGATGTGAGTGGAATATTATTTAAAGAAAATAGTGGAATATCATTTTTGCAGGTCAATGGTAAAATTAGTATTTTCCCCCATCAACTACCCATATCTTTTACTTTTATGCTGAAAGCTGAATATGAAGGATAAATGTCTTTGCTAAGTAAGTGTTCCGGCTCAAAGCTGAGAAGTGAGAGCAGGCACTTATTGAGAAAGATGATCATGGGTAGAGTTCGAATAATCGATGTGTAGGGCTTTGTTAATCATTGACCATAAGTTTGTGGAGCTTGGAACATTAATGTATAAAGCTGGCTAGACTTTGATCGTCTTGGAGCTTTAGAACTTCATTGTGTAAGGCTGCCTAGACGTTGATCTCGAGTCGTAGTTCAAGGAAGCTAGATCTCGGATGCTAGTCATTAAGCTCGAAACATCAATGTGTAGAGCTTGTTAGACATTGGATGTAAGTCGTAGAGCTTGGAACATTAATGTGTAATGCTCGCTATACTTTTAGTCATAAGTAGGGGAGCTTTGGGCGTTAATATAATAGTTTGATTCTATTTGGACCCTTTCCAATTGTCTTCAAATTCTCGATTTCATTTCAGCTTTGTGGAAGTTTGATATCCACTGAAAATTTCTTTAATTTCTTATTTTGGTTTGCCAGACGAACTTGATAAAAATTACATTCAATTGTAATTTTTTGCGAGCTCGTCGATTTTACCTACAATAAAGATCATTGATTGCCAGAAAATGATACAACTTTAGATATATCAATTTAAAGAGAAAAATCATATATGAGTTATTATTGTCATTGGGTTGACCGTAACTGGATTCTTGAATTATTATTCTCACTACTTGATTCGTCTGTTTTTCTCATAATTTTTTAGATCGTAAGTGTCAGTGAGGATTTTGTACTTTAAATAAGTGCTCCGGAGATAATTCCACTTGAGTTTAAAATATGCTTGTTTTTTCAGGTCTTTTTGAAGTGTAAGTGTCCTTACTAAACCGACATCTAGCGAGGGTTTTATACTTTAAACAAGTATTCCATAAATATTTCACTTGAGTTTAAAGTATGCCTGTTTTTCTCAGGGCTTTCCGAAGTGTAAATGTCCTTACTAAATCGACCTCTAACGAGAGTTTTATACTTTAAATAAGTGTCCCGGAGATATTCCATTTGAGTTTAAAGTATGCATGTTTTTTTCAGGACTTTTCGGAGTGTAAGTGTCCTTACTAAATTGACCTTTAGTGAGGGTTTTATACTTTAATCAAGTGTTCCGGAGATATTTCACTTGAATTTAAAGTATACTTGTTTTTCTCAGGGCTTTTCGGAGTGTAAGTATCCTTACTAAACCAACCTCTAACAAGGGTTTTATACTTTAAACAAGTGTTCCGGAGATATTCCACTTGAATGTTTAAAGTATGCCTGTTTTTCTTAGGGCTTTCTAGAGTGTAAGTGTGCTCTTTAGAGCCTGGTGCGCCTACTAAACTAAGTTGGACAAGGATTCAATTGCGTAATACTTATGAATTTTTGCATTTTCTGCTATTAATGGCTAAATTTGAAGAAGTGTTGAACTGAAAAGTTGTAGATCTTGAATTTTTTTTTTTAAATTTGACTATAGAATCTCATAATTTGAAATTTTGAGCACAAAGTTATGCACCTGAGAATATTGAACCACTTTAGACTCGCAAAATTTGCGCCTTTTTTTTTTGCAGAAATTTTGTATCGCAATTTTGGACCCTGAGATGACCGAATTTGAAAACGGGTTGAACTGAAAAGTTGTAACTCTTGAAATTTTCTCCAAAAATGAACTTTAGAATCATATAATTTGGAGTTTTTAGTGTAAAGTCATGCGCTCGTGAATATTGAGCTAGTGTAGGCCTGCGGGATTTTTGAATTTTTTGTTGCAGAAACTTTGTATCGCAATTTTGGACTTTGAGATGGACGAATTTGGAAAAGGCTTGAACTGGAAAGTTGTATCTCTTGAAATTTTCTACAAAATGAACTATAGAATCGCATAATTTGGAGTTTTGAGTACAAAGTTATGTACCCGAAAATATTGAACTATTGTAGGCCCGCGGGATTTGGGGCCTTTTCACTGATAATTCACTTATAATTTTTAAAGAATGAGAGTTTTAGAGAGCTTATCATTTCCACAGACGGCGCTAACTGATAGTGTCAAAATCTCAAAATAGATAATTAACAAATCAATAGTGAATAAAATTGATGGGGGGTAAATGCTAATTTTACCATTGGCCTACAAAAATAATATTCCACTCACCTCCATTAAAATTTCACTCACTTCCATTAAAATTTCATTCACATCTATTAAAATTCTACTCATCACTCACCTGCACTAAAATTTCACTCACATCCACTAACTTTTACTAAATTATCTTTTTGCCCCTCATTTTCATCAAATTTTTCTTTTTAACATTCTCCATTTACCTATAAATACCTCCTCTCATTTATTAATTGGAGATCCATCCATCTCATCCAAGAGATACAAAGCCATCGACAAAACAAATATAAGCCAATTCAAGAAAAAATTGAAAGGGCTCATACTCTCTCTTTTTAATAGAAAAAAAAAGTTACGGCTCTCTTTATCTCCTCTCTTAATTAAAGAAGAAAAGATAAAAAAGGTATTATATTCTCTATTTTCATACTCCAAAAAATACCAATAACCTTATACACTCTCTCTCCTACACAGTTTATTATTCATCTTTTTAAAATATTTGTAATCCTAATTCTATACTTATAAATAGAATTAGTGAAATTGTAGAGAGAAAAGTTGTTAACTTGTATTCTCATCCAAGTTGATTACTTTTGAGCTAATACAAAGCAAGCACACAAAAAAAAGGACGTACTGTCAGAATAGCATAAGCGCTATCGAAAGAACCTACCTTATTAAAAAATGCTGTCTATTCATTATTGCGCTGCATTTACTTTTTATTCACCGATATTCACTTATTGATTGATTAATTATCTACTTTTAGATTTTGACACCATCAATATTCAAGCCTCGGCTTATCTTTTTCTTACCCCTCATCCCCTAAACCCTAAAAAGATGCTCTCTTGGCTCAATCTCCTTAACCCATCTAGCGAGTCCAGATCTATCGCAAAGAGGAAAAAGAATATAAGGAAGAAGCAGGGCTCCGAACGTCAAAATAGGGAATCGTGCAAAAAAGTCAACAATTGTTACAAGGAGATGGCCTAAGAGCATCTCCAATGGTAAATATATAAATTAAATGTGTAAAATTATGTGGACCAATAAAAAATAGACATTTGGTGGATAAAAATTAATTTTACACAAATATTTTACACATTCTCATTTGTTCTCTAGTGGTACACTTTAAGATTATTGTGTAAAATTTGAATGAACCAATGCCATTGTATCACATGGAATATATATTCACATGCAATATTCAATATTTTTTTATGAATATTTTTTATTTATAATTTAAAAGTCAAAATGGGTATTATTTTAAAATTTTTGATGAGTAGAATTCAAATATACAAATATCATAATAAAATCATATTTTTATTTTTATTTTTATTGTTTTTAATATTTTGTAAAAAGTTGGAGAAAGAAAATTATGATGTGGATGTGTAAAATAGACACTCATTTTACACAAGTGATGATATGACATGTTTTACACAACACTATTGGAATACTAAAAATTATATACATTGTGTAAATTTTATACAAATCCTATGTGTCATGGTTCACACATGTCCATTAAAAATGCTCTAATATGTTATATTTGTAGCATAATAATAATAATAATAATAATAATAATAATAATAATAATAATAATAATAATAATAATAATAATAATTAAAAAATTATATACATTGTGTAAATTTTATACAAATCCTATGTGTCATGGTTCACACATGTCCATTAAAAATACTCTAATATGTTATATTATGTATGAACCATGACACATAGGATTTGTATAAAATTTACACAATGTATATAATTTTATACAAATCCTAGGGGATAACTCAAAAAGGCCTTTATTATTATTGTAATAAAGGGATGATAAAGTTTCTTAACAAAGCTCATCGAATCATCATAAAACTCTATTGTTTATGCACGCATATTTACCATTTTTTTCTTTTTTATCTATTATTTTTAACTTTAGAAAATAAAAATGTATATTAAGTATAATATATTAGGAAAAAAATAATAAAAATAAATAAAATCTAGAAGTAATAATATGTTTTAAACTTAGCACACGAGTTTCTAGCCTAATAGCATGTGCACCCTTTTCATAATGGAGAATTCTTGAGTTCAAAACCGAAGAAGCGTATTCTAGTCCATCTAAAAAATGAAAATGTGGCTCTTGGAAGAGGTTCGACTTGGTCCAAATTGAAGGAAAGTTTGATAAGAGTTGATAGACTCAAAGCAAAGGAAAATCTTAAGAACTTTTTATGTTATTAAAAAAATTATTTTTAAATTAATTTGTAATTCATTGGTGGATCCAAAGTGAGAGAAAGTTTATAGAGTCATTGTCTTTTACTAAAAGTAAGTTTTTTAACTTAATTGATAAAAAAATTGGTCCAACTATTGACCAAGTAATTTGAAAATTTGGCTAGGGTAGTGTTCGTGGCGGGAGTTATAACAATTTCATTGCTGCTATGCTACCATGGGTGTACGCGTACATTTGTATTCACACAACTATAAAAGATAGAAGTTTAACTCATACCTACCGACCTACTCTTCAATTGTATGGAGTATTTGCCAAATACACTATTGCCTCCTTAATTTATTACACAATTGACCTTATATCTTTTGCTGCTTTAAAGGATTGCACCAGTGTGCTGTCATTTATTACATCAATCTATACCAAAAAAAAAAAACATATATGGGAAGAGGTTTCTTAATTATGACTATGTTTATCATAATTATTGTCAGGCTTTCCTTTTAAGGAAACATAAATCAACTGAGGGACAGTGAAGATTTGCACGGTGATTTTTGTGATGCTCATCTGCCATCACAATCTCTTTCTTTTAGGTTGGTGATATATTTACTCTAAAAACTAGTTCTTAATATTCTCACGTTTTATTTGATTATTGACAACTGAGTAAGGTGTATATTATTCGATTTTTAAGTGCCGAATATAAATTTGATAATACTATACTCATTATCAAAAATCGAGTATATAGGCTTATACTCAATTTTCAAGAACAGAATAAATGTCTTCCAAACTTTTACTTTTCGTTTTTAAGTATTACCTCAAAATTCTGTTTAGTGATATTTTTTCCTTACTTGTCTCGATGATCTTCACTTAAGAATTTTAGATAGAGAAAGTAACTAACACAATGTAGAAAAAAGTTATCCCATGTGAACAAATCTAAGATAGAACCTAGTGTTTACTTTTAAACAACCCATCACAAAACAGACGAGTACAACTTTGAGAAAATAATAAAAGAAAGTGGGAACAATATTGCTGAAGATGATTACTACTAATGGTGCCAAACAATTTTTCGTGAGAATCAAAAACATCAATAAAGTAGAACGAGTTTAAATAACAAAAACAATTTACCTATTGTGGCTTAGATTGAAGCATTCTCTGTGATTTCAAATTTAGCACGTCACTAGTAAGCACATGCTTTTGTACGGGACAAGTTAAAAGGTTCGAGTAGTCCTCCTCCTAGAGCATCTCTAACAACTTATTTAAATAACTAAAATGCAATTTTCTATAAAATTACGTCAGTAAAATTGGCTCCAACAAAAATTGCAAAATTAACTATCTATTTTGAAGAGTCATTCTCTCTGTTTAAATTTAGTGGGTGAAAAATGACTCTTCAAGTTATTTTTTTAATAGTTTATTGATTGAAATTTGTGTTGGTCAAACAAGACAACAACCTTATTAATTGTTAAAAACAAAAAATATAAGAATATTACCATTTGAAGATATTGTTTGAGCTATTTTAAAGTACTCTGCAATAGTCACTCTTCAAATTGCCACATTGGTCAACAAAGCTCAGATTTAAAAAGCCACTTTTAAAGAGTTTGTTGGAGATGCTCTTAAACTTTTTCAATTCAAACTCTAAGTTTGTTGATGTAGCATGTTTATACATAATAATAATAATAATACTCAAAATTCTAGCTAATTAAAAACTTTGGAATCCTATATATGTAAATTTTCAAAAATACCTAAACCTAAAGAATAATAAGAACAATAAGAGGAACATATTTGTGTTTGAATGTAGGTTCTTCCGATAGCTGTTATGCCCAATCTGGCAGTACGTTATCCTTTTGTGTGTGCTTTAATTAAGTTGCTTAAAGGCTTAACAATGGATGAATTACAAAGAGAATATATTGGCTTAAGGAAGAAGAATGAGAAAGGTGGCTGAGTGTGGGAGGGAGTGTAAAGAATAAAGCATGAATGAGCTAAGGGTTCTCATCTCCTATTTATATACATAAGGGTGAGTGTACATTAGGGTTGGTAGGATAAAGAAATTACTACTAAGGTTAAACTTGGACAATACCAGGGGTATAAATGGATATTCGAAAATCTGAATCTATTTCAAATTTGAATTCGTATTTTGTGGATATTTATCCGAATGGATATTCAAAAGGGAGAATTTGGATAGTGTTTTTAAATATCCGAGACAATACCAGAGGTATAAATGGATACTCGTGCGTAATTGTACGGGCCATCACTTATCCTACAGCTCAACATTCCACAGCCAATTGGCTAACCATCAATGGTCGGTCTTCATCTCTACAGGTTCAGTTAATAGGTTTTCATTGTTTATGTGTCTTTTGGTTATCCTCTGTGGTTGGGTGAATAAGTCTTCCTTGTCTGAGACTTGTATGTTTCCATGGCATAAAACTAAAAATACAGATGAACAATCAAGGAGGGTACTCCATTTAGTCAACAGCTGAAGACTTCCTTTAATGGGCTGCGGGCTTCCAAGGCGGGCGGTCGGTCGGTGGGCCTTCTAATTAGAGATGGGCTATCGGCTATGGGCCTGGCTAAAAGCTCACTTATAAATTTTACCTCCCACAATTGCCCCCTGCACATTTGGTCATGGCTTTCCAATTGGGGTCAGGTGCTCGAACTCATATTGGAACCTCTGATTGAATACAGGAAGAATATCCACACATTTGTGACTACACTCGTAGTTATTTTGATGAAAGAAAAGAATTCCAAATGTTTCAATCTTCTTAAGGTAGTTTATTGATCAAGAGCATCTCCAATGGGACTGTGTAAAAATAGTCAACTCAACATTGTGTAAAATTTACACATTGTATAAATTTTTTGTTGCTCCAATAGTTGTGTAAAATCAATATCAATTAAGCTCTTGTGTATAATGGATGTGTATTTTGCACTTTCAATTTACATAACCAAGTAAAATTCTCTTTTCACCCACTCATTCTCTCTCATCATGAACTCAATTACACCACTCACATCCTCTCTCCATCCACTCATTCTCTCCCCTCAATTGTGTAATTTCTTGTTTTGTAGGTTGTTATTTTTATTAGACTGCTTCTTTTTACACGAGTATTAATATTAACTATTGGAGAGCAAATAGTTCTATATAATTTTTTATATATAAAACTCACTTGTTATATAAAATTTAGACAATAATTTTACATGGCTATTGAAAATGTCGTAAGAGTTGTTGTTCACGCTTGTCAGCTGTCACATTTTGATTGGTGGATATCATTTCAAAAGTGGCCGGGCTCCTGTACGCTTTGGGTCAATCGTGTTTAATGCACAATTATGGCTTGGTTTGTTCCCAAGGCAAATAACCGCTGTTTGAAGCAGTACAAGGGTTTAAAAATCCCTTACTCTTTCCATTCTCATATTTACTTTCGTCAAGGTTCTTTATTTTCACTAGCAAGATCACCTTCGATCTCTACCTGATTCCTTTCATCTTCCTTGATTCCTCAGTGATTTTGTTGTTTACCTAGTGTTCCCTACTCAAATCTTAAAACCCTAAAGCTCAAATTCTGCATTTACAAGTAATTAAGTTTCCAAAACTTTTCTTCAAAAACCAAATATTCTACCCCTTGCGATGTGATGCATGGGTGATTAAACCTAGAAAAGAAAAAAAAAAGAAAAAATTATCTATTATAAGAATTGTCAAATGTCATATTTAATAGTTCTTTTAAAATTTTATTGCCAATTAAGGGTGAATTGAAAAAATAAAATATAAAATAAATTATGGAATATAAATGTATAGCACGAAGCCTAAGTTATCATCAAAATTTGAAAAATGAGAACTTTCATTGCACGTTATTATGCGTATATAATATATGAAACCAAATTGAGTTAGAAAAAAAAAAGTTTGATACCAAAGAAACATTATCTATGCATATATGCGTGTGCATGAAAACTCTATTTTTGATCAAGTTTGAAAGTCCTAAATGAATCCTCTTAGGCCTCGTTCGATTCGGGTATTAAAAAGTGGGATGAAATTATTAATATCACTTTTTTATAATACCTTGTTTGGTTCGCACAAATGTGCTGAGATTATTAATACCGAGACTAACTCAGAGCCGGTTCTGACCATTTGTAGAACTCAAAAGGTTACCTTCTTATAAGTAGATAAATTGTTTTTTTTTATATATATTAGAAAAATAATTTTATTTCAATGATAAGAATTTAAATGTCACAAAAAATATATTACAATTGCAAAAAAATCTTCCAAAATACCTTACAATTAAACATCAAGTTATCTCTTATTATTTTAAAATCAATATGAATGAAAGAAAAAAAATATTGGTACCCCTCTAATTTTATCTAGTAACGTGAAAAGATTGAGATTGAATATGGGAAGAAATATCGGATAAGAGTTAAAGAACTGTGCTCTTAATTACATGCAATTAAAACTTTGGAAGCCTAAGTTTTTTCTCATAAAGTTTTGTTATTAATTAAAAACTTTTATTTATATATATATATAAACAAATATTTGTGCCCTCTACTACTACTACTACTATTATTATTATTATTATATAATAATAATAATTATTATTATTATATAATTATTATTATTAATATTATTATTATGATGATGATGATGATGATAATATTTTTTTTTTTGTTATTCAAAAATATAATCCCGTATACGAGTTACAGAACCAAACATGGTATTAACATCATCATGGGATATCTCAGTATTAATACTGCATGAATCAAACAGGGTATTGGTATTAAATTAATACCATGATTAATAGTCCAGTACTATTAATACTGATATTATTAATTCCAATGACCCTAATACCTGAATCAAACGAAGTCTTATTGTATACTAATAAAATTTAAACAACAATTCCTTTCACCATAATAATAATAATAATAATAATAATAATACACAACTAACGATTTAAGAAAATGTGATAATATATAATTAATGATAGACCCACTTTGATTTTTGTATTTCGTAATGGAACACTAACATTAACCTAATCAAGCATCTTCAACCCAAAACACCATGTAATTACATAGAATTATTTCCTACGTAATTCCATTTGACGACAGAAACTCCCCGCCTCTTCAATCATATCTCGTCCTCTTTGTAAGTCCACTGTTATCTCTTTTTTTTTGTAATTGGATGGTTGATGCATGATTTCGATCTTCTCTCTTATTCCTTTAACCATATCGACTGTTGACCTAAAAAAAACACGTTAACAATTTAGGAAGGGTAGTAAAAATTGAAAAATCAAAGATGCATGATGATCATCTCGTTTACTAGCAAAAAGAACACGGTAGTTAGCAAGCCGAAATTTAGTTTGTAACATTAAAATCCAAAAGATAAAGTAGATGAAGTTATGGAAATTTAAAGGTAAATGTTTCCTCTTTTAAAATGTTACATTTTCAATTTTATCGGATACAAATCCAAACAGTTTGATCGACTTTCTCTTTTATATTTCGTTTTGCATGAATCTAAGTTGATTTTAGTCTATAGTTCTTTTTTTTTTAATTGCACAAAAAAATATTTAAAATATATTTACTCAACCTACAAGTATTCATATTAGCGGTTGAGATGTTTTTTTGGTCGTTGTTAACTAAATTCACTCTCAATTTTTCTTTTAACTTAAAATTCTATTATTTATGAAGTAATTAAGGTGTGTATTATTTATTTATTTTTGCAAATTTTTTGATATCTCATAAATTTGTACAAAACTTATACATGGAATGACGTTTTAACGACGATAGATTCTTTTCTGCCAAAACAACGAAGAACGTACATTCGTTACAAAGAGTTGGTCTTATTTAGTTATTTGAAAATGGGACGGGGGAGAAAGGTTCCATTAAGGCACTCAAAGGGTTGGCCCTGCATTCTAGTCATGCAACTGAATATATGAACCACTCCATTTGAAAGCACATTTGCTCCGATCCAGTCAAGCGAAATGAATGTCAGACTTAGCTTCCTACCGTTGGGTATCGATTAGGTAAAATCTGTTTTTAGCGTATATATCTTTTCTTACAAAATGAATACATATTTTAAATTAAGGGTCATGCGGAATTTGGGGTTTTGAGTTTATTCAGTTTGGGGTCACAATTCTCATTTCTTTAACTTTGGGGTCTAAAATGGCCAGATCAGTTAGTCAGGGCTAGGAACCTGCTAGTCAACATAATGTTTGAGACAAAACCCTAAAAATGTAATAATTCAAAAGTGATATTTAAGACCAAATTGGAGTGCCAAAGAAATCATTTCAGGTGGTAATAATCAATAACCATACCCTTTATTTATTTATTTGTTTGTATTTTTATTAACTAATTATCAAGCTACTAAAATAAGTTATCATATTAAATAATTTGGGTTAGGCCGGGTTTTATATTACTTATAGAGAAGGGGAAATGAAGGGTATTTTAAGGTTTTTTCTGGTCAAACATGGCCAACTGACTGTCCATTCACAAATAGGTACTAAGGTCTAATTAAATAAAACTTTGGGTACGAAATTTCAATTAAAGAGGAAAGTTTGGGTCCGAAAAACCAAATTAATCCCCCGGGCAAAAAAAAACAAAAACATATGTAAGCTTTACACTAGAAAAAAGTCCGTACAAAGGACCAAGGCTGATTTCCTAAAATTAAAAAGCTTTCTTTTTGTTTATATAATTTCACGCCTTGGCGGATACGCAAACAAACGGTCTAAAGCAAAATTACACTATTGTACCCTAAACTAATTGTAGATTTTAATTTGCACCCTTAATATCTTTTAAGACACTATACACACTTACATTCATGTTTTCGTAATCAAATTCAAGAAGCCATTTATGGAGAAATTTCTAACCGGTGTCTAACATGAGCAATGGACCTTTTCCAAGGGTCATTTTGTAAGAAATAAATGAATAATTAGAGAACTAAAAATATCCCAATTTCAAAGAAAATAGATTGAATTATACTCACGCACCTGCGTCGCACTCAATTTGAAAGTTAACTGTTTTTTCTTTCTATCTACAAGGGTTGGTCAAGTGGTCAATGATCAGCGTTTTACATTCGGGATGGCAAAAAAAAAAAAAAAAATGCTAGTTTGGGTCCCTACAAATTTTTTACTCGAACTGGAGATCTCAAGTCAAGGTCGAGGATTTATTAGCTGAAGGATTGTTTGTTTCAACCTTTTAGGTCTGAATGGTTGGTCCATACATATTTAAGAGGTTTTAATTTTGGTTGATTGATTTAAAAATTCAGATTTTAACACTTATTTTGCCTCTTAAAAAACAAGAGGTAGGCTTATCTCTTAAGTCTAAAATCTTAATTTTTAACGAGGTAAAATACCTCTTTTTCTCTTATCCTTTTAAATATAGTCATTTTTATAAAATAAGTTGATAAGGGCATATTTGTCCAAATAACATTTATTTAGCATTCAGATGTGATATGTTAAAACAAACAACACATTCAAATAAGACATTCAGAAACAAAACAAGCATATTTTTTATATTCAATTTGGGTTTTAAAATTAGTATGTAGTCTTCAAATTCAACATTGAGATTTAGGAAAACAAGTTCGGGTCCAGGTCTCAATTATGTGCCATTTTTAATAAATTTGAGTGGTTATTGGGTTCACTTTCTTGACAAGAAATAATAATAAATTATTTATGGGTTTGCCTTAACAAATTTGGATCACCCATATGACTCGTTAATTTTTTAATTTTTTTAATAAAATTATTGTTTATTAAATCAAGACAAAATTTGTATCTACTTTAGGATCTGTAAATAATTATTGATACTTTTTTAGTAATTTTATTTCTTCATTAATCTTATTCTAGAGGGAAAAAAAACTAGAGAATTATTTTTAATTTTTTTTTGTAAAAGCATCTCCTAAATTGGTAGTATCACGTCTTGCCGTGTTACTCGATAATAATTCAAGTTATATACGAATTCCAAAGTATTGCCCAATAACTTATCGGGTCGTATTTTGGTGGATGCAAAAATTATCCGCATTCGTTAAAATCCAACACGAAATCAATACGAACCGATGCGTTGAGAGGTTTACTTATGCATATTTATCTTACATTGAACACGTCAATTAAATCATTATTATTTTTATTTTTATCATTATTATTATTGCTTTTGTTATTTCAAAAAAATATAAAAAATTTGTTTGAGAATCACCACAGGGACTCGAAAGCTGACGAGAAGAAGAGGAATAACCTGACACCCCAAATCAAAGATATGGATGGTTTTTGTTGATAGGGATTGGAGGTTTAGGATAGGAATCTGACCATAATCCGTCCCGTTGCCGTCCCTTTTCTACACGTGATTAATTTTTCCGTGAATGTTCAGAGCGAAAAAGGAGGGAAAAAATTGAGATGTTGTTTGTTTGCCAAAATTGCTGGCATATTGGATTTAATTGTAACGAATTGAATATATAGGGTGGAAATTGTCTTAGAATAATAGTATAGAGTGCAAATTATAATTTTGATTTAGTTTAGGGTATAAATTAGTCAAATGGCAAAAAAAAAGCTGATATTTGGACAGAGAAGCAACATTTAAAACCAGAGAGAGAGAGAGAGAGAGCAAGCTAAACGAATCACATTACAGTCTTTTCTAGCAGAGAGAGAGAGGGAGAGCAGAGCAAACAAAACCCTAAAAAGCTCAATGGACTTGAACGGAAAGAGCTTCCTCTCACAGTTGCCGCCGGCGACCCAAATGGGTATTGTTCAAGGTTGTTTTCATTTCTTTGCATTTGAAAATGAGATTGTGTACGTACACATTGTATATTTCATAAATCTTGGGTTACTTTACAGATTTTGGTGCACACTTTTTTGTTATTTCTTCATATTTTTTTGTTGTGTTATATGTTGGTTGTTGGTTGGAATGCAGAACCGTGGCCGTTGGGTAGGCTTCAGAGTATGGGATTTTCTGACAGAGTATTCCCGCAGCGGACCGGCATGCCAAATTGTGCCTACTACATGCGAACCGGATGCTGTGGATATGGTCGCGAGTGTGTTTATAATCACCCATTGGATCGCAACTCAGTAAGCCCTTGATAATACCCTTCTCCTTCTTTCTTTTTTCCCTTCATATTTATTTGTCAATTTGAGAAGCATTTGAGTTCATTAATAAGGATTTTCATTTTCTGTTGGGCGTCCGTTTATTTTGGAAAATTAACCTTATTATCTATAATAATAATAATAAAAAAAAAAAAAAAAAAATGGTTGATGCTTTAGAGAGAGAAATAGGGGCAGAGGAATATGGGGTATTATTAATGACAAGGTGTGGTCAGTACTAAAGATTTGAGCTGAAATTGGGGTTTGGATGAAAAATTGCCAAAACCAAAGAAAAATGAGAGAGAAGATGATGTCTCTATGTATACAGAGAGGAGAATGAATGGTTCATGTTTTGGTTCATCTGCTTTGGATGAATCTCCATTTTGAATGGTGACATGCTTTAGACTTTGGAGAGAAACATATGAAGATAGAAATAGGAGAATGGCTTTCTTTGGTTCATATGCTTTAGATTTTAGAAACGGAGGGGAGAGGGTTGTGGTATGGTCAGTATTATATCTCGTATTATGTACAGTTTTTAAAACATTTTAGTAACATATGTGATTGTAATTGATCTAATGGTGTTTTTTAATGTATGAGGTCATGGGTTTGAAACCTTTGGAATTTATTTATTTTTGGAGCATATATGGGTATTTTGGTAATTCAATTAAAACATTTAGGAGCACATAAGAGTATTTCGGAAATTCAATTGAGATGAAAAAAATTTCTCACGCTTAATTTGAGGTTCCAATTTTACCCCTTCAACTTTCAAGTTTATAAAAAAAAAATGATATTTAAGCGTGAGCAATATAGAATTCAAACACTTCTCAGTGTGATACAAACAATGAAGACTCAGTTTATTGGGCTATGCATAATTCTGGAAAGTACATAGTGCTTCCGCTAAGGGAACATGGGAGTACCGTCAATTGGTGGAAATTGATTTGGTTTAAGGGTCAAGTGCCCAAACAAGCTTTCATATTGTGGATGGTGTGTAGAATGAAACTAATAACTAAAGCTCAACTGAAGTCATGGGGCTGTATTAATAGTGATATTTGCATTCTTTGTGAAGTTGATAGTGGAGATGAGCATCCTCTGTTCTTTCAGTGCTCTACTCTTTTTCTAGAAGAGTATGTAAAGAAGTGGAATAGGTTTTAAGAGAAGTTTCAGTACGAGAGAGAAGAAGCTATCGGATCTTGGGTATCACAGTGTTATACAAAATCTCGATCTCAAGGTAGTAGCTGGGTGGGCCAGGAGCTACAGTCAACCGGGTCCAAATTATATACCATGTTAGAAATGGAGGAGAAAGAAGTAATTGAATCTATTGATTTTGGATGATTTCTTTACATGAGCTTAGAACTATATATATACACAAGAATAGGGTAGGTGGTGTGGTTGGTGGTGGTTTGGTATTGACTATGGTAGTGGAGTTTGGTATTGACCACCACCCATCTAGAAGCCAACCATCTAGAAAGGTTGTGGTGGTGTGTACATATGTGTTCATATTGTAAGTGTGTACATATGTGTTCATATTCTAACACCAGCTATTATTCACCTATTGCCCGGATTGAAACTTCGTCCTCTGTGGCTGTAGGTGATTTTATCTACAAATTGAACGACACACAACTCTGCACTTAACTTAGCCTCCAAAAGACCATTGTTTAAGACAGTACATGGGCTGAAGGAGGTGCTGCCTACCATTTATAAGGGAAAGCTAGGTATTGTATGGGGTGGACGCAACCTCCATGTAAAAGACCCTTTCACCGACCCTATCGTGCATATTACTTGTTTAAAGTTTTGGGTTGGTGTTTGCAACCAGATGAATCAATTCCGTGCTGTTGTTGATTGATGCGAACACTATGCCGCTCATGGTTTAGATCTCTACGACTCCGTGGCATTTTAATCTGGCTCGGTACTCGAAGCTTTATTTATTAGCTTACTACTTTGTCAATCTTTAGTGTTTAATTAGTGGATTAGCTTGTGCTTACTGAATCTACATTGCATTGACTAGTATTTTTATTTAATTGTTGCCTTTGTGCTCGTGCTCGTGCTTTTTTAGAGAGATGACTTTGATTTAGGGAATTTTGCTATTTAGTCAGCACACAAATAATAATGAGCAGTTCATATTATTCCAACTACGTTCTTTTTGCTTTTTTTTTCCCTTGTTTTCTTACATTGAAAACATGTTTTAGTGACTTTATAGATTATTTTATGTAAGGTCCCCAGTTTTAACATTTTGCCTGGCCCCACAAGAACCTCCGGACCTGCACCTGGTTGCACGATTAGATTCTTTCTAGTGGTTGGTAGGCCTGTCATTTGTGTGGAGTTTTCTCTTCTAATAGTTTTGGCTTGGAGCAACTTGACACACCTCCAAGCATTGCTGAAATCGTATTTCTTCAGTCAAGCTACGAGCCTTCGTCCAATATCTTGTAGAATTGCATCTCAAAGAGAGAACTACTTCTTCTTTGGGTATGATGGTAGGCCGTGGCTACGCAAGGATCTCAACACCACTGTGCAGTGAAGGGTTTGTTTATATAGTCTGAATGAATAATCATCAAGTTTAGATACCCCAAGTCTAGCGAACTGAGATGGTGAGAAATGAGAATGGGTTTTAATCGAAGTTTAAATACAAGAGAGAAGAAGCTATCAGATCTTCTAAATGGACTAGGGTATCACAGTGTTGTACAAAATCTCGATGTCAAGGTTATCTCTATATGTATGACAAGTATAGCAATAGGAGGCATGTTCGAACAACGTAGTAGCTGGGTGGGCCAGTAGCTACAGTCAACCGGGTCCAAATTCCTTATCTGTACGTACAATTGCACTCTTGTGCAAACCAAATGTCTGATTGAACTCTCGTGCACAATTGAACTCTCTGTTCTGTTGGTTCGGTTCAGTTCAGTTCATCAAGCAAGCCTGATTTTTTCGTTATCTTTACTTAAGCCTAGGCAGCGGGCTGCTTGTGTAGCTCCTACACGTCTACACTATTTTCTACCTTTCTATATATGACTCTCTCCTGTCCACCCCACCCCCCTGCCCTCCCGGGCCAGGGGAAAAAAAGAACTGTAATGAATTAATATCGGCAGTGAAGTGAAAAGAAATAGGATGCAAAACAGGAACCAAATGATTCTTCTTTCGTGCACGTGTCAATTTTTTATAGTGGGGTTTCTGTAAAATTGGATGGCGGTGGACTCCTTAAACAAGGATGGTATTGTAAACACGCAATTGGTCCTGCACAAACTTCTGAGCAGTCCATGATGGGTACAATAATAAAGAATCATCCCCGAAATTCAATTTTGGGAAGAGGGTTTACGTTTTGTTGGCTCTGAATCAAACTACATTATGGGGAACTTAATGCAGCCAAGATGAGGATTTTGTAGCTGAGAGTAAGATCATGGCGTTTGAGAGTATTCTCTCGATTCGTCATAATAATCCAAGATTACGTCAAGTTTTGAGTTCCAGCCTAGCCGCGTGTGTCTGACTATGTATGTTGCTTAGTGGACTTCCAATTCTCATTGAACCTATCAGCTGCTTTTCTTTTATATGTGCTTTTGTGTGTGTGTTTCATGCTATGATGGGTGCAGTGGCAGAATTGGTACATGGAAAGAAGAGCTGAGAGAAGCCATCAATAATGCATGGGCTGTTGTAGTATACTTTGTGTAGTAAGAACAAAATTGTTTGAACCTTCAAGAATGAGAGACACAATTGGGAGTTTATAGTGGAGAAGATACGAGGGAACATTAGAAAGACACAATTGGGTAATATGCAGGGAATTGGGCTTATTTGATGAGATTATGCTTGTATAGTTTTTTTCTTTCTGTCTGCTGGATGGATTGATTCTGCTTTTTGGCATCAAATCACTCCTTTTTGTATAGTTTTGTGTTGATCCAATAATATTTTTACAAATTTTACCAAAAACAAAATAAAATAATTCCTGGAACTTTTAATTGATAGTTACACGGAGGTATTTTTAGAGGCTGTATTTCCAATAGATAATATAAATGCTACGCCACACAAATCATAATTTGTCTTTTCCTTTATGTCGTATGTTTTCTCATTGAATTGCCGAATTCTTTTCTTTTCTTTTTTTTGGAAAAAAATGAGGTCTAAATCTCCTCCCTTTTGATTACAAAGAATGAAAATCCGTCTTCAAATCCCCTCAGTGAGACTCGAACTTGGGATATCCCATGTTTGAGTGGGTGCCTTCTAATTAGGCTAGCCCACTTGCTCAAATTGCTGATTTCTTTGTCTTCTATGTTATATCATATATGCCATTGGATCTGCATTCATAAAATTAATGGCTTAAATAATAATAACCTGATGGTTATATGAATTGGAACATTTGATGATTTGAATTCAAACATTTTGAGAAATCTACTTTCGTAACTCTAACGAAGGCATGACTAGAATTTCATTCAATATTTTTACCAGGAGATGGAAAGCCCGGAAGCATTGTCCAAGCCCAAGAAGCTGCGGAGGACTAAAGATGCAATTGTTGATAAAGCTACAAGTACTGATAATGTGAGATTTCTATTGGAAAGAGGTTTAGTCAAAATATATGTTTACTATATATAAAAGAGTAAAACTGAATCATAGTTCCCTTTACTGAAAAGAAATTTGCAATAAATATTTAATATTCTATTTTTTAAATTACTTTACAAAGGTTTGGTATTATTGGTGCTATTTATTTATTTTTCTCTTTTGTTTTTAAGCAGTGAGAATAGGATTTTTATTTTTCAAAATATAGATTAGATGCAGGCACATATAATTTAAAAAATTGTACTCTTAGGATTTATTTGATATTGTGGGGCCACCTTATAGTTAAATGACTTATATGATATTCAACGTTGTGGAGACGATCACATTCTATTGTTACATGTAGGAGCATAAAAATAGAATTGCCAAATAAATCATGATACGAAGATTAAGCGCCAATTATATGTGATGTTGAGGATGAGGCCGATCATACTTAATGTCTGATTGGCGCATGACAGTAAGGATAAACTCAAGCCTAGATAAGGAGGTAAATTCGAATAAGGCAAGGGGATGATCATCCTTCCACAAATCAAGGAACTGCCACTTATCATTCCCAACTTCTAGGTGTTATCTCCATTATTCAACCTTCTTATATGTTATAAATAGGAGAAGGGTGTGTTGTAAAAAATGTATCTGACACACGATCCCAAAAACACCATAGCCAAAACTCTTGTGTGTTTGTCTTATATTCAGTCCTAAGATCTCATTTATGCCTTAGCACAACTCGTCATTATTGTGTACAACTGGTCCACAAATTTGTTGACCGTACATTACACATATATGTATACCACACAAAGAGTTACACCATTATTTCAGTTGATTTTTTAATAACCTGTCGTCAAAAAAAGTTATGCCGACTGCTAATGTTGAATCCAAACAAGTATGAGAATTTGGGTCTCTTAAGTAGTTGAGTAAACTACCATAATGGCCTTTAAACTACTGGCCTAGTGTCACTTTGGCCACTAAACTAAAAAACGCTCCACTTTGACCCTTGAACTACTAGCGAGTGTCACTTTGACCCTTCCGTCCACATTTTCCGTTAAACTTTGACAAAATCCCATCTTCCACCATTTTTTAAGGGCACAAACATCAATTATTTGATTGTTTGATGCCTTAATGATGAAAAAGAGAGCAAACCCTTGTCGGAAATTTGGCTTTTGATTTTAAAATGGAACTATTTAGTGATCTTGTTCTTATTATATTTTCATCTCTCATCTATTAGTCCCCTCTCTTTGTAAAATGGATTCGGAATCCCCATGTCTATCTCTGTAAAAACAAATTATCTCTCTCTAAAAAAGCAACAATTATCTGATGTGTCTCTCTCTCTCTATAAACAACGATATTATGTCCCTCGATGGCACAAAGAGCGGTGTTTAGGAAAAATATTTATAAGAGGGAGAACATTTTTCTTGTTATTGTTGTTGTATATATGGTTTGATCGTGTACGAGTTAGGAATTAAATTTTGAGGTATTATAAAGGTTTCTTTTGTTATGGAATGAAGTTGACACTCAAACACGATATGCGAGTTAATATGAAAAATATTTAATGAGTAAAGAAGTAGCTCAATAACAATGTTTCTTTGTTTCTAACCTAGAGCTCATAGGTTAAAGTCCCACCAAATATTTTTTTATTTAAAAATTAAATAAATACAGAAGCAAAATAGAAAAACCTGAATTCATTATCGTAACTGAATTCGATAGCTTTCAACTTATATAATACATTATTTGACGTGAATTGTTAATTTTATTTGGGATATAGATATGGTATTTGAACTATGTGTTAGATATTTATTTCAATATCTGACCTAGATGTCATATTTGTAAGTTTGCATTTACTATTGTTCCCATCATAATTGGACAAAAGAAAAACAATATGCTGATTATGTGAAACATGCCTTTGACTGTCCATAAAAGGTGTAAAGAAATTAACTTTTTCTTTTTTGATATTTTTGTATGCAGCCATTTTCTTTTTTGCTTTCTGATAAGAAACAGAAAATACCATTGCCGCAAAAAGAAAGATTACAAGAAAAAAAGAGAAAAGGGGGCTGTTTGATATTTTTTTCCTTTTTTTTGTATGCAGCCCTTTTCTGAAACACTGTTTGTGGGGAATGTGCACCCTACTGTGGAAGAGAATGACGTGTGCGTATTTTCTGCCATAGATTAAAATTCTTATTGTATATATCTATGCATTTTCTAATTTTTAGTGTATATATCTATGCATTTTCATTTGAGCGTTATTTTATTCAACAGGCGTGATTTCTTTAATGATTGTGGAGAAATTAGTCATATAAATTTTGCTAGAGATGACAATGGTACATTTAAGGGATTTATGCATGTGGATTTTACCACCGCAAGAACAGCAAAACAGGTATATTTTTTGCGTTCTAGAGAAATCGAATGAGTTATGAAGTTTTTTAAAGAGGTTGGTTGTTTGTGAAATTTGTGGAGTTGGTGTTTCGTGAAGGATATAGTAATGAGGGAGAGAGTGATGAGTAACATGAAAGTATGAGAGAGTGTTCATATAATTTTTTATTTTTTTGGTGGGAAACAAAAAATGCAAGTCATTTGTATCATTGATTAATAAATTGGGTAGATTAATATTGCTAATAAATGTTCATATAATTGTATATGTTGATGTAATGTACTTTATCAACATTTATTTATACTTTTACCAATTTTTAGAAATAAAACCATTCTCTATGATAAAAAAAGAAAGATGATATTATATTAATAATAGTTCATGTTATTTTCCTATACAGGCGTTGATGATGAATGATGAATATCTTAAGGATGACCAGGTTATATGCAGCCTGAATCAGCCACCTCCTAACCCCAACAAATTTGAAGGACATGTTGTCCTTGTAGAAAACTTCCCCTTTACAAGTTTTGATGAGGTAAAACCGTTAAAATCAAACCTAGTTTTTTGTCCGGTGTAGTCATTATCCGTATCGCATCGGGGCAAATTGCTTCCTATTAACGATAGCATCACAAGCTTTATGTTTTTATTAACCTTAGTTGGTTTTACTCTATAAGCAGAAATTTTGTAGCACTCCACTAGAATTGATGTTCTGTTTAATTTCTTTATTTGTCTTTTGTTTTTACCTCTTCTATTTTCAATTTTTTTACCCTACTAGCCCATTACTTTTTAGTCTAGTTCATCCTTTTTGTTTTACTGCCATTTGACCTATATGTATATATATATATAAGTACAGTATTTAAGTTTTATATTATGTAAATTAATTTACACATATTTTCTACATTCTAGTGATTGTATTTGTGTACTTGAATGAATTATGATGATATTTGAAATTCTTATGTAGACATCAAGAAAGAATATATTAATATTAAACGGAATATGTACTAAAGCGGTCTTTTATTCTATTTATTACATATTTACAACCAAATTCTAGAAAGGGTTTCATTCTTTTAGTTAAAAAACGAACTTACCCTTTCTGGGGGTAATGGTTAAATGTTTTAATTAAATTCGATAGAGATAATCTCTTCCTTGTTGAATTTTTTGATGAAATTTGATGGAGTGGATCTACACAACTCCAGCAAATTTGATTGAAAAATTATATCGTTTACCCCTCAAAAGGAGAACTCTCTTAGTTAGTTAAAAGAAGTAAGTAATTTTTGGAGTCCGACTAATATTCATATAATATCTCAAAACTAACGTTACGATACACAATATGTGATACATACTTTTCTTGGAAAATGATTTACCTCCTATGCAAGATAATGACTCCCTTATTTATCTCATTTGACATTTTTTTAACTTGTTTGTGGATCTTGTGTGTCAACTAACATATAATTGCAGACTCGCGAGAACTTGAAAAAACAGTTTGAAAAATGCGGTGAGATCAAAGACTTGTTTATCCCAAAGAACGAAAATGGGCCTGGGATGAAAGGGTTAGTAATTATATTGTTGAGTAAAATGCTTGTCAAAGCATTCCTTGCTCTTATTATTATTGATCTCGATATCTTTTAAACATAGCACCGCCATTCTTAAATCATCTCTCTTGTTTGCCTTTGCATTTTAATTTTTAAATATGGGACGGTAAGCGCGCCCTTAATTTTGCTTTTCAACACCCTTAATTTTTAATTTCACAAGAGCCCCCTACAAGAATAACACCCTAATTATAGAAGTAAAAAATAGATAACTCGCAGGAAATTAACTTTTAGTTAGAAAGAGAAAAACTCTAATTTGACATTGTTCTTGCCTATTAATATGTAACAACTTTTTTTGAGTGATAATGTTTGACAAAAAAGTTTCCCTATACATAGTGGATGCATTCTAAACCTATGTTCAACTTTTTTTCCTATAACAGTATTAAATCAAAAGTATTTTATATAATTTTTTTCTTGTATTTATATGATGTGACTTGGTGAAAGTTTATGAATGTTTACAATTTAATGTTATAGAAAATTAACCATTTCTAGTTAAAACATATGGATTTTGCAGGTTTACATAGTTGTTGATAATGTACATTTCAATAGTTATGGTTGAGTTTTTATTTGTAAAATGAATTTTGGTGCGAGTATCAATTTAAATTTATTATATGGTTTTTATTTTTCTCTCAATACAACAAAACTGTGAACAAGAAAAAGGTAAAGTTGGGCCAATTACTTCGGTTGTTTAACCCAATTATATTTGAACCATTAACATGGGTGCCTTTACAAATAATTATCACTTTATAATGTGACATAGAGGGGTTTAAAACATGTTTTTCAGGGTGCTTGTTTGAATAATAGTTGTACGTGGTTTAACAAGTGTTTTTTTTTTTTTTGGTACATAGGATGGCTTTTATTACCTTTGGGAATGAGGAGGATTTGAAGACAGCATTAGCTCTCGACGTCGGGGATGAATTCGGACTACGTGTCTCTGAACCTAGATATCCAGAGATATTTTATCAATGTGGATATGAGGGTGGCTACGGGAGTGTTTATGGTTATCCGATGAAAAAAAAGAAAAGCAAAAGCAAATCAAAGAACGATAAAGAAGGTTTGGTTTGAACTATATTTTAGTTAGATGAATATGGGTAGGGATGGTAATTGGGGGGGGGGGGGGGGGTTACAGGCGGGTTTACGACTTCCATCCCTGCCCACGCCACCAAAAACCATCTCCGTCCCCGCCTCCATTTCCCGCCAATTTTTTAAACATAAAAATATAAATAAAATAGCAGAGGAGAGGAGAGGGGAGATAAAGAAATAATGTGTATCTATAATGCAAATCTAGTTAAAAACGGTGGATAACATTGTTTATTGTAAGCCGTGGTCAGCGAGAATATATATGTGTGTGGGGGTTATACATGAAAGTATATATATGCACAGTGCACAGGACTCAAAATATTATATACATATACATACCTTATGCATATATAAGTGCACATTGGACTCAAGATTAAAAAGATAAAAAAGTATCGACGGGGTGGAGAGCGTGATCCCTGACTAAATTTAGAATTCCCGACTCGATCATCCCAAACTCACTCCCGGTTTGTTGTCCCCATACCCACCCCCATTGCTCAAAGTAATATTATTGTTTTTTAACTTCCTTTTATTTCTAATTTGGCACGTCTTTGTTATACTTTGATTATATGAAGGTATTTATTATTCTGATTAAATTCTATCTTGGATGATAATGCAGCAATATCTGCGACTGCTTTTCTAGGGGACAGATTCCATGAGACATGATGAGGAAGACCATGAGGAAAATGATGATGTATTCAATGTGAGATCTTTTTGATTTTTTAAGAAGTGGTCTCTCAAGTTAGTTAGATCATTCCTCCCACTGTTGGTATACTCCCCTTCTTGCCGGGCCTATTGTGTATCCCCTTTTGATTAAAGCTTAGTAGGTAGGCTTTTACTGTTGGTATACTCCCCCTCTTGCCGGCCTATTGTGTATCCCCTTTTGATTAAGGCTTAGTAGGTAGGCTTTTGTAACCCACCCATCGAGGTGCCTTACTTATCAAACTTGAATACAATTGTATGGTATTTGAAGAAGAAAAAGATCAGAGTTAGGAATTTGCTAATTAAATTTTGAACCATTCTCCTTAGCTATGTTGATTCATTATATTGACTAGGCTTGAATCTGGCTAGCTGAAACGGGCTACCCGTTGTCGAATGTGTTGTATATTCCATCCAGTTCACGCTGGCTAGAACAACCCCGGCCCAACCAGCTTCTCGATAGCCCATCTTTTCTTTTCTTTCCTTTTAGATGTCGACCTCTCATCCCTCTCTCTCAATTGCATCGACGACTGTAGTTGCTGGTGATTCAAGCCTTTGTAATAATTCAATTATTTTTTATTACAACCACTATACCCCTTTTTAGGCTGGCTTTTGATAATTTCCTTCAGTTTCGAGCTTTTACTTGTCAAGTAAATCTTCTAGGTGTAGCCGTGTGGGTGAAAGATGTACAACTAGCGTATTGCACAGTGTGACCAAAGAGCTACCTCAATAAAAAGTACCCTATCCGTATTTGACTTTCACAATTCATAATAATGCATTATTTTCATCACAATCAACAGTTTAGAAAAATAAAATAAAAAATAGTTTCCTACCTCAGAAGGAATATCGGAATCTTGATTTAGGACGGAAGGAGTACTAGATAATTCACTATCTATTGGCAGTGAGTTGATTTCAGCACCCCAACGCAAAATTGAATTTGTTGCCAGAAAAGTTTTTTATATGTCATTTTAGTTATTTGGTAGAATGGAAAGTTTGGGGTGGTGGGTTGGTCGTTGGAGAAGAGAAAAGAAATCTAAAGATTAACTGGTTGACCCGGTTTAGATAGGGCCCGATTTTGACCTGCCCAAAGTGAACCCACAGCCGGTGTCGATACACCCAAACTTAGTCCAACCTGTGCTGCCTTGTCAAGCCAGTTATTTCTTTTTTACAAGCGGCATTTTGATACACCTTTTCAATCATAGAGAGAGAAGAAAACTAGAGTTCCTGTCATAAGTTTGGGATGGGGTGAAGCTAGTTATTTCTTTTTTACAAGCGGTATTTTGATACACCTGTTTGATCAAGAGAGAGGGAGTAGAAAACTAGAGTTCCCATCGTGAGTTTGGAATGGAGTGAAGAGACCCCGTTGCCTACTTTGCAATGCAGGACTAGGTGTGAGTGATCTTTAAATACACCCAGTAACCATTCCACACCTCAAGTAAAATTTGGAAGTATTAACAATAACAGGTAATTACACTAAGCGAGCCCTTGCACCTCACCCATTGCTTTGTCTCAATTTGCGATATGGAGGTTCTTTCTTTTTTGTTGTCTCTCAATGCATGTTTGTTGTACATACACGCATCTAGAAGAAGGCATTTTTGGAAGCTCTTCTATATAGATTGAAGCACTTGAAAAAAAAAAAAAAACGCTTCTTGAAGTTAGATTAAAATTATAAACAACCCTTCAATTCGGAAGAGCTGTTGATTTTACAAGAAGACTTCAAGAAATTCTAGGAAATAATATAAATAAGGAAACTTTTTATTGGAGAAATAAAGCCCATAATGAACCGGGATAAGTTTGGTGCTGCTAATACAAAAAAAAAATAATAAATAAATAATTCAAGCAAAGTTCAACCATCGTCGAAAACACAAGTGTGTTGAATCTTAATTGATTTGTTCCATTGTGAAATAAAAAGTATTTTCCAACTTCATTTCCAAAAAAAAAAAAAAAAATTATGGAACTTTTGTTCAAAGTTGAGAGCACCCCCTACCTTTCCCTCATTTGCTACCAAAATTTGTGAAGAACTCAAAAAAAAAAAAATGCGGCTTTTGGTTTAAAAATTGATCTTTCAAAAGCATAAGGCCAGTTCACATGGTCGTTTATAGAACGGGTGCTTCATGAACATACAAGTTCCCAGATCATATTATAAATTGTTGTATCATCATGACATATATTAAGACTATGACTTATAGACTAGCTATTAAACGGAGATGCCGCAGAGGAAATAACTCCATCTAAGGGACTGGGACAAGGAAATCCCCACAATCTCTCTACTTGTTTATAATGGCTCTAGACATTCTGGTAAAGACTATAAGAAGAGTTAAAAGCCCTTAATAAAGAAACAACTCCTCTCCGAGCCTCTCGTAATGGGCCAATTATTCCAATTCTAGCTTTTGCATATGATTGTACATTTTTTTACATGTGCAATAAGGAGGATTATGTTTGCAATTAAAAAAAAAAAACATAGAAGGGAGAAACTATCATGCACCTTTTCTTGCCAAGAGCTTGATCATACTATCTAGTCGGCCATGTGTTTTTCACCAAAAACTTAAAATTTCACAGAAGGCAGAGAAGATGTATTTTGGGCATAAAGAGGTGAAAAATGCAAGATAAATATTTGGGTCTACCTTTGATTTGATTAATGGGGCCAGAGTTACCAAAAACCCATTTTTCAAGAAATTGTCTGATACTAAGGCTGAATCTTCGGGGTTTTTATTTTTATTTTTGGTTACAGACAGAAAGCAACAAATAAAAAAGAGAGAAACAAACCCACAAACAAACAATTAAGTTCCCCTGGGGTGACACCCCTACGAGATCAGCCATCAACTCCACCTCTTCATCAGGTGGAATGAGTATCCTCACGTGAATATCCCTTTGAGCTCCACCCAGCTTTGCCACAATGTCCGCGCATTTGTTCGCTTCTCGAAGGATGTGGCATAGCTTTGCCCCTGTTTCCTCCTTTAGCATTCAAGAAATTTTTTATTTATGGCTAGACCTGCAGTCTTAATCAATTCCACTTCAAACACGTACTCCGTACTACTATAGTAAGTATGGCCTCTTTCAATTTGCGTGCCCAAGAATATGAGAACTCAATCTCCCAATAGGCGTAAAACCCCGAATAATATTCAATGGCATAAATATTATTTCTAATCCAGCGACGGATATAAAAAAAAACACTTAATGAGAAGTTCAAGAGTCCTTACGGGCCTGTCTTTCTCTACAAATTCAAACACCAAAACACTTTTCTAATAACTCCCCCTTCAAGCTCTTCTACTGAGTTAAAAATGCAGTGTCGAATGGCAAAAAATAGGTTGGAAAGGGTAACATCAAATTTGTCCAGTGATAGAAAACCCTGATCGATGTAACTGTGAGCCACTTTATTTATTCTCACCACTCCATAAAACAGCTCCAGGCCCCATCATTCATTTAACTACAGAAATAATTCCTATTCCTCTTAACCAATATATATATAGTGATGTACCTCTATTCTAATGCAAACCCCTTTGGCCACTTCTCCATCAAATCTTCTACATATAATTAATTGGCTTTAATTACCTTTAAAATTAAAACCCTCCAACTTTTCCTCCCCAGATTCCATGGATGAATAGACTTTAAAAATTGCCATTTCCCCCTAAAATAAACGCGTATCTTCTTGTGACAACCAACCTCTCCACTGCTGAAATCCTATTCAAACATCATATTTTATTCTCTCCTTTACGTACTCTAATCTATATGGAGAAATTGATAACATGTATAACAATTTTCGTTTCTGCAAAAGTTTCCGTGATGTTAGAAACAGTAACACGTTTATTACCTAGGCGGATTTCGAATTTAAACAGCTCTCCTTTATAATTACAATTCCATTGCATTGAAATGCAAAACAACTGTTTTCTCTTTGGAACAATATCTATAAAGCAAGGAAAGCTGCTATATTCCGAAACAAACCAATTAAAATTGCTCAGATCAACAGAAGCATATAGAAGAAAATTACATCCTTTTATGCAAACTCAATTGAGTATTCACGGTAACGACAGACGCTATTAGAGCTGACTACTGAATAGGTTGGACTCCTACAAGAAATCTCTATAGGCTGGACTAACATTGCAGGAATTGGACTGCTATTATACAAGACTCGAAGGAAACTTTTATTGCAGGGCTTGTGGAAAATATAGGTGTAAACACAAATAATACAGCAAAACTATGGGCAGCGAGAGAAGGCCCTAAACTAACAAAGAAAAATCATGTTTCAGCAATCCATTGAAATAGAGAGTCTCATACTGTCTTTAATATGCTCATAAGGAACCATGTGGAGAGCCCAGACCAAGCTCAAATCCTTGAATTGGAAGACGTAAAGCTGGGTTTTGCTATCAAGAAGATAATAAGATCGCAGACCTTCTACCTAAATACGGGGTATGTATAAGCAGTTTTTGAATCCTCCTAATTTTCTATGTAATACTGTCTTGGATGATATGTACGATTAAAAAAAAATCACATCCTTGGAGGATTTTGTACTACTTTAGTATTTAAACAATAATAGCTTCTCTTTCTGTGAAGAGAGAGAGAGAGAGAGATTGTGGTTCGTTTCTACCCTAAAGAAACTCTCTTGTGGTGTTACTCCTACCCTAAGTGGAAGAATTCTTGTGGTTTGTTCCTATCCAAAAGGAACACAGTCCTATCATTTGGTTTCAGAGGAGGTTCGATTGCTTCATCTTCCTCGAGTTTTCATTGTTTTCATGTTGCTAACAATGAATTTGAGTGAAGAGATTTTAATGAAAATGCAAGCAATTATTGATAGGTATTTTGAGGAGTCCAAGAGGAAAAAAGAAGATTACGAAGCGAAATGTCGTGCTGAGTGTTTTTAACCATTGATTATGTTAAAACTTAAATAACTTTAAAAAGGTTGTGAAAATGAAGCGGGACTCTCAGTTTGGAACAAAAACGGAGTAAAAGAATATTAGAATGAGGGTGTTTTTATCTTTTTCCTAAACATCCAACAAATTTCAGTAGACCAGCCCACGACCTTGCAAAATCTAATGCATACAATCATCAAGACTTGGTTTTCATGTATGTATATAGTCTAAAGAAAAACTCAGAAAATGGTACAGGCCTCAATCCATTGAAAAGGGAATATATGCCTATGCACATATATATATATATATAAATTACAAGTCTAATAAGTTAAGAAGGACAAAATGAGAGTTATAGGGACATAGAGAGCCTGGATACAAAAAGTAAGTTTAATATAAACATTGGTCCTGGTCCATGCATAGAGAGACAAACATTCTTTAAGCATGATATAAATACGAGTAATGATAATACTTATCACCAACACTCTAGAAACTTAGTTGTTCAGCGACTGTCCATCTCTTCTGATATGCCCTTGAGTGCCCCTCTTCCTTTGCATTATCCCAAAACAAAACCTCAAACCCTGTTTTATAGCACAAAATTCCATTCGGAGAGAGAGAGAGAGGGAGAGAGGTGTTAAGAGATCATGTTACAATTACATAGAAAAGCCAGGACATGGATGTAAGGGAAGATTAATAATGGTGAGAGCTATATAGCATGAAAAATACGCAAAAGCGCAGATAAAAGAAAAGCATCTGATAGGTCCAATGAGTATTGGAAGTCTCACTGGGCAACATACATAGTCAGACACACACAGAGAGCTAGGCTGGAACTCAACACTTAACGTAATCTGGAACTCAGCACTATAATATATATATATATATAGAGAGAGAGAGAGAGATGTATACATATATTTAATGATTATAACTTGCAACTTGCAGCAAGAATTACTTAGTAATGAACTGCCGAGTGCCACATGCATATATACTAGAGATATATCCTCAATGCGAGAATTATATGGAGGGGACAGCAAAGGACTGGCCAGGCAACAAAACTAATCTACAGGTCCGCCTATTTTTGTATGATAAATTTTTTCTTACAAAAAATCGCATTCTTGGAGAATTAACTTTAGTAAATTTAAATAATAATAGCTTCTCTTTTGTGAAAGAGAGAGAGCGAGAGAGAGAAATACAGGGGGGAGAGCGAGATGACCTGGTTTAATATAACAAATTTCACAAGAGTAAGTGTTTTTAACCATTGATTGCGTTAAAACTTAAATAACTTTAAAAAGGTTGTGAAAATGAAGCTGGGCTCTCAGTTTGAACAAAAAAGGAGTATAGAATATTAGAATGAGGGTGTTTTATCTTTTTCCTAAGCGTCCAACAAATTTCAGTTGACCAGCCCATGACCTTGCTAAATCTAATGCATACAATCATCAAGACTTGGTTTTCATGTATGTATATTCTCTAAAGAAAAACTCAGAAAGTGAATTTGGGACATAAAAACTGAAAATGGTACAGGTCTCAATCCATTGAAAAGGGACTATATGCCTGTGCATATATATATATATATATAAATTACAAGTCTAATAAGTTAAAAAGGACAAAAAGAGAGTTATAGGGATATAGAGAGCCTGGATACAAAAAGTAAGTTTAATATAAACAGTGGTCCTGGTCCATGCATAACGAGACAAACATTCTTTAAGCATGATATAAATACGAGTAATGAGAATAGTTATCACCAACACTCTAGGAACTTAGTTGTTCAGTGACTGACCATGCGTCCTTCTCTTTTGACGTGCCCCTGTGCGCCCTTCTTCCTTTGCGTTATCCCAAAACAAAACTTCAAACCCACCCTGTTTTATAGCACAAAATTCCATTTAGAGAGAGAGAGAGGTGTTAAGAGATTATGTTACAATTACATAGAAAAGCCAGGACATGGATGTAAGGAAAGATTAGTTATAGCAAGAGCTAGATAGCATGAAACATACGTACAAGTGCAGATAAAAGAAAAGCAGCTGATAGGGTCGATGAGAAGTGGAAGTCCCACTGAGCAACATACATAGTCAGACACACACACATACGGCTAGGCTGGAACTCAAAACTTGACTTAATCTGGGATTATTATGACAAAGCAAGAGAATACTCTCAAACGCCATGATCTTACTCTCAGCTACAAAATCCTCATCCCGGCTGTGTTAAGTTCCCCGTAATGTATTTGATTCAACCTCGAGCCAACAACTGAAATTCAATCCAATCCAACCTCGAGTGTGAACTTTCCCAAAATAGAATGGGTTGCAGTTGTAAGTTACCTAAACCCTCTTCCCAAAATTGAATCTCAGGGATGATTTTTAATTATGGTACCCATAATCGACCGCTCGGAAGTTTGTGCAGGACCAATGGGTGTTTATAATACCATCCTTGTTTACGGAGTCCACCGCCATCCAATTTTACAGACAAAATTGACGCGCACCAAAGAAGAATATCTGATTCCTGTTTTGCATCCTATTTCTTTTCGCTCCACTGCCAATATTAATTCATTAAAGTTTTTTTCCCCTGGGGGTGGGCGCGAAGGGAGATAGTCATACATAAAAAGGTGAAAATAGTGTAGACGTGTAGGAGCTGCAGAAGCCAACCACTGCTAGGCTTAAGTAAATATAACGAGAAAATCAGGCTTGCTTGATGAACTGAACTGAGCTGAACCTATAGAACAGAGAGTTCAATTGTGCACAAGAGTTGGGGGGGGGAGGGGGGACGGGAGAGAGTCATACATAAAAAGAGGTGAAAAATAATGTAGACGCGTAGAAGCTACAGAAGCCACCCACTGCCTAGGCTTAAGTAAAGATAACGAGAAAATCAGGCTTGCTTGATGAACTGAACTGAGCTGAACCTACAGAACAGAGAGTTCAATTGTGCACAAGAGTTCAATCAGACATTTGTACAGATAAGGAATTTGGACCCGGTTGACTGTAGCTACTGGCCCACCCAGCTACTACGTTGTACGAACATGCCCCCTATTGCTATACTTGTCATATATATAGAGATAACCTTGACATCGAGATTTTGTATCACACTGTGATACCCTAGTGCATTTAGAAGATCTGATAGCTTCTTCTCTCTCGTCCTTGAACTTCTCTTAAAACCTATTCTCATTTCTCCCCATCTCAGTTCGCTAGACTTGGGCTATCTAAATTTGATGATTATTCACTCAGTCTATATAACCAAACCTTCACTGCACAGTGGTGTTGAGATCTTTGGGTAGCAGTGGCCTACCATCATATCCATAGAAGAAGTCTTTCTCTCTTTCAGATGCAATTCTACAAGATATTGGACGAAGGCTATAGATACAGCTTGACTGAAGAAATACGATTTCAGCAATGCTTGGAGGTGAGTCAAGTTGCTCCGAGCCAAAAATATTAGAAGAAAGGCTCCACACAAAATGGCAGGCCTACCAACCAATAGAAAGAATCTAATCCGAAACACTTGTGCCACTAGGCGCTGGATCGGAGGTTCTTGGGAGCCAGGTGAAATGTTAAATTGGGTACGAAAAATAATCTATGAAGTGACTATATTTGTTTTCAACTACTCAGGACAATGCATCAAAAAACAAACATAATCCAGATTATATATGAACTTTTAATTATTATTTAATTGCTGACTAATTAACAAAATTCCCTAAAACAAAGTCTTCTCTCCAGAAAAGCACGAGCACAAAGGGAACAATTAAATAAAAATGACCCGTTAATGCAATCCAGATTCAACAAACACAAGCTAATCCACCAAACACACTCAAGACAAAGTAGTAAGCTAATAAATAAAGATAGAGTACCTAGCTAGATTAAAATGCCATGAACTCGTAGAGCTCTAGCCCATGAGCGGCATAGTGTTCACACCTATCAACAACAGCACGCAACTGATTCGTCTGGTTGCAAACACCAACCCAAAACTTTAAACAAGTAATATGCGTGATAGGTTGGTGAAAGGGTCTTTTACATCAAGGTCATGTAGACCCCATACAATACATAGCTTTCCCTTGCCAAGGTAAGCTATATGTCCAAGTCCAACAGTTCCATAAATGGTAGGCAGCACCTCCTCCAGCCCATATACTTTCTTAAAAAGGGTCTTTTAGAGGCTAAGTTAAGTGCAGAGAGTCGTGAGTTGTTGAATCTGTAGATGACATCACCTACAGCCACAGAGGACGAAGCGTCAATCCGGGCAGCAGGTGCAGAAAAGCAGGGGGGCTTCCAGTTGCCGGTGGTGAGATCCAATACCATAGGTGGTTCCCTACGCCCAGTACCAAAAACAATGAACTCGTTTCGGTCCTGGTGTGAACCAATGCATAATCCGTAATTGGAAAGAAGTTGCTGTATTTGTTAAAAGGATGGGGGCATGGATTCCATGACCTTGAGGCCGGTTCGAAGACCACTCCGGTATATGAATCATTTTCATCGGTATGAAATATACCAAATGCATAGACATTTCCATCTAAGGGAGAAGCAAGACCAAAAGCTAGGTCTATTGGCCGGGGCATAGGAGGAAGTTCTTCCCATACAGGAGTTGCCCCGAAATCACATACAAAAGCTTTCAGAGGAGCTGTTTAATTTTCGTAGAACCGACAGCATAAACAAGCTTCTTCTTCTGGTTGGATGAGCAATGTGGGATTGCTCGAAATCCATCAGGCGTGGTTGGTGGGCATGGTGGATAGTGGGGTTAGAAACCTACGCTTGGGTTTAGGTTCAAACTTGGAATTGGAATTGGGAGTCCTCCTCTTCGTTTCGTCTTCGTCTTCGTCTTCGTCTTCGTCTTCAGCTTCAGCTTCAGCTTCAGCTTCATCTTCATCTTCATCTTCATCTTCGACATCAGTGTTTGTTGGGTCGATTTTGCACCACTGGAAGCCAGGACCGTGGTGACGAGAACCTCGTGTTTTTAAAACACAAATAGAGATTAATGTGATGGTTTGGGTCTTCGGGAGGAATGATCATGGTGATGCTAATGGAGGTGGTGGTGGTTTTGGTGACTCTGGTCGCCAGAGGGTTTTAATCGTCGTCTTCGTCGTCGTCTTCTTCTTCTTCTTCTTCTTTTCCACCTCCTCCTCCTTGTCTGAAAAAGAGCATCGAACGAGACCAATAGCTTCTGAACCTCTCTTACTACAACTACTACTGGTGGTGCTACTATTCTTCTTCCTCTTATTCTCCTTCTCGGAGCATGACGACTGAGCGTTTCCCTTTCCATATCCTGCCTAACCTTGCTGCTGTAAACGATTTCAATATCTTTTTATTTTCTTTACCAGAGCTATCTACTCTTGTCTTTGACCACCGAACCAAAAGCCCCTTCTTGTTTTAATTTTGACTAAACGACACCTGCACCTAGGCTCGTCAATCGGCTACGCTGGGTCCTTAAATACCTATGGACTTTCTAGCCCAGGCCCATCATCGGGTTTTGACTAATCGAGCAAGATGTTGGATAATACATAGCATAAAAAAATTTAATAAATAAATCTCTGATCATTTTAGCAACTTTCTAATTATTTTTTCAAGAGGATAGTAGTGAGCATTTTTACTTTTTGAAATATAATAACATTTTCACTTATTGAAATATATATATAAATTCAAAACTTTTTGATAATAAAATGTAACTCGTAAAAATTCATATGTAGAATTTCACATATAATTAACGTCCATATGTATAATTCTTGTAGCATAACTTAAACGAATGTAACAATTTATAAATATTTTATATTTGGCCAAATGAGTTTAATATTGCGTACCATAACTTTTATTTTTTTCTATAGATGCAGAAAAATAATGCAAACTATCGTTTATAATTAAATTCAAAATGTGTGCACAACAACGCATTCGAAACAACCGAGAGTTAAGCGGCAAATCTAACCGCATCTGTAAATAATCTTCAACGACGTCATTATAAGTAGCACTATCAAGTGATATAGATAAAAAAAAAAATGAACATTAAACCATTTTTCTAGTTCCTCCATTTGTCTGGTTGACATTATAGTAACCGTCATCTATATCATTTTTCGAGCTATATGTTTCATATTTTTTTATGTGCTTAGTATTATTTTAAAAAATTGTACACGTGCGTGCGTGTATGTAAATTTAAGAGAGAGAGTGAGAGGGGGGGGTTTATACATGAGACCCAGCTAAGTCATTCAATTGCTTCTTTTTGTTCTTATGAGTACAATAATATGAATATAATCCCATCCCAATCATGGCAACAAGTATTCCAATGATATTTCTCTCTGTAAAAAGGTCATGCAATAATGTGTAACCAAATCCAAGAACAAGGCAAGTCTTTAAGTGGCCTAGCACTTGATATGTGATTGGTGATGTCTTCCCAATAACCAAAAATGTACTAAAATTCACCGATACCGCAATCAAGCACGAAAGTATAATGAAACCCTGCGCAAAATCATAACATCCAATTTATTGATATATTCATAAATTGCAGTACATTCAAGTGACAGTATTGTCAGAACAAATATGGTTGTTGACAAAGCAATGTACAACTATGAAAACACTTTATACAATTTTTACAACAGTACATAAATGCTCTGAATATGCCATAATTGTTCCAGTAATAAGTTTAACCTATTTATATATATATAGAGAGAGAGAGAAGATTAGGGTTTAAGAAAGTACCAAGACAATGGGAGAATACTTGAAGGCAAAGACATTTTGCCTAGTGAGATACTGGTCAACCAAAGGGTCAGTGACAAAGAGAATGGCTGCTTGAAAATGTGCTAATTAGTAGAGTAGCTCTGTAGATGAGACTTTCAGTTTTTTTTTTTTGTATTGTGTTTGTGAGCTGAAGTTAAGACGTTAGGTTAAGAATAACTTTTGATCCCAAGTTATTTACCAGGAAACCTATTTTTAGTTCTACAAATAAAAATAAAAAATGGTATTTTGCAATCAAATTATTAAAAAAAAAAAGAAGAGTAGATTAATTAAATTAAGAGGGAATTAAGAATACAATTTGACCAACGCAGGTGGTTACTATAGCCAAAAAAGAGAGAACAGTTCCCATTAAATTGAGTTGAAGATCTATCATTGAGGCTATCCCAACTCCGACTAGTAGCTATATTTTATAAGTCAAACTCATATGTTGGTTGTTGCAAATGCCATGGTAAATCTGATGATTGATTTGATGAATAAGAATTTGGCTGTCCCTTCCTTCTTTTTAAAGCATTCATTGGTTGTTACAAATACCATTGTAAATCTAACGATTGATTTGATGAATAAGAATTTGATTGTCCCTTCCTTCTTTTTAAAGCATTCATAGCCATATTCATCTTAGAAAATGTCGAAGAAGAAAACATATTGGTTGATGTAGATGAAGATAAACTACCATTAAAACTTCCATTTTTGTTATAGCGATCAAATAACTCAATTAATGCTTCTTCAATCAAATTCTTAATACATTATATTTTCACATAATTTTTCTCTCCATAAATAATTTCAAACTAAGGAGAAAATGCTTATAATTTAAACATGTGATCAAGGATAATAACTATTCTATAAAGTATGGGAATATTTTTCTAATATTTATCAAAAAAAAAATTCTTATTGTATCCGGAGCTAAACAAAAAAAATATTATTTAATTATAAAAGTTAAATATTACACATATATTAACTAGTTGTTGTATAATACACAGCACAAAAAAGTTTATTAGATTTATCAAAAATATGTAAAAAATCTCTAATAATTTCAGCAACTTTTCAATCATTTTCAATTATTTTTTGAAGAGGATAGTGGCGAGCATTTTCATTTACTGAAATATAATACAAATGTAATGCCTCGAATCCCGTTAAGAGTGAATACGCTCAAAAAGTGCGAAGTATTACGTCCAAGTGCAAGCGGTCAAGTTATAATATACTTGGGAAGTCCAAGGTCGAACTACAGGGAAGGTAAGGAACCTATTTCTTCTAGTTATCTCTCTCGGGTGCAAGAATGGAAAAGAAAAGATAATTGAAATGGGGAATAAGAAAGGAGAAATGAAATGAAATTAAACTATTAACTAAATTAAACTAAAACTAAAGGCAAATCTAGTCCTAAGGTGCAAAATTAAAGGGAATCCACAAGCGCAAGTTTTCTACCTAAAAGCTTCCTAAATGCACTAGGAGAGTATGCAATTGAAGTAAAAATAAATTAATTAATTAAAACAGCGTACTAATCAAGCAAAACAGAATATTAAATGTACTTAAACCAACAAGAAACAAACGTTAGGGGTATCCGTAGTTAGGGAATACGAAACTAGTCCAATCGGGTAATCCAAATTTAAGTTTAAATAGGATTTTTTACTAAAGTTCAGCTCTTAGACCTTCCAACCATCCAATTGTATTTCTACTACAAGTATATCATAGCCCATGCGTAACAAAGACTATATAGACTAGATTTGAGTAATAGAACTCGATAGTGAAGCTTTTTGACTTTGAAAAAGTGTAATTTGAAACTAGTATTGTTAGTGCGTGACAAAAATAATTCAAGTTGATTAAACTCCTCAAAAATCAGTAGCTTAACACTCTCCTAAGGTTTGAATATGCTTGAACGTGATTCAAGTCAAATCCGTCTTAGAAAGAATGTTGAAAGTCAAAACTAGCACTTTCTCGGCACTTATGTGAATAAATGTCAAAATAGTGCCAAATCAGTCAATTCACTTAAGAAACTAACCTAACTAATTAGAGGATAAATATCGTCCTCAAATCATGCGCGTTAGGGTTTTTGTGCAAAAATCCGTAAATTTATGTTTTACGGTTCTTAATCAAATGGAATTTCTGAGCTAACTTATGGAAACATGTTTCTTAGGCATGAAAAAATAAGAAACTAATCATACATTCAGTAGGTGATCTATAACCAATGAAAAAAATTAGATTCAAACCTAAATTAGATTACATTCAAAAATTAAGTTCGCATCTTTCACTACGGACCCCTAACTAACGATTTAGCTAGACATATTCAAATTAAATAAGAACATAAGCATATGAATCATGAAAAACATTAGTCACATACCTAAGAATATAGAAAATCAAATTTGAAAACGTTTAGCTTTGGAATTACTCAATTTTGATTTAAAACGAAGATTTTATGCTTAAAACGGTAAACGAACTCAAAACGGACATAAATTGAAGAATTTCGACTTAAACCTTAAAAATTCTGGAAAAGCAGATTCTATATGATGAACAATGAATCACACATGAATATCTTATGTTGACCTAATGTCGTAATCTTATTTTGATAATAACAATAAATCAATCATGTGTAATTTAACATATTTCTTAATATAAGCATACAATTCATTTACTTGGAAAATTCAAGAAAAACATGAGAATGATCAATCTTTCACTATCCGATCATTGGACCAGACAAGAAAGATCAAATCTTTCAATGCAAATCATGAAGCACAAAGGATCAAAAGACTATATAAAAAGCTTCAAGGAAAAAGCTTCAAATGAAGATCAATCCGAAGAAACAAATCAAAGCATTCGAAAACTCGTTAATTCAGTAATTGAGTGAGTACTTAAGATTTATGTAAAGTTACTTTATTGATCAAATCCCTAAAGCTCAAACGTATTCATGCATCTTTTAAAGATTGATTCAAACAAGCTTGAAATTGAATTTATTTGAAAAACATCATTTTATAAAGACCGAGTTTCAAAATAAATTCATATTAATTTTAAATGATCATATTTTAAGTTCTAATAAATATAGGTATCTTAGAAACATATCTTTGAAGTTCACAAATCATTAGAATTGTATTTGGAACTGAATTGTTAAATTGCAAAAATGTTTTTATTTTACATTTAAAATTCGCTCAATTTTCGCACAGTTTTGATCTAACGGTAAGATGGAGGCCTTCCCGGACTCCGATAATTTTGAAATTTTTATAGTAGTTAGACAATATCTCTTATCACGTTTTACAAAAATTTGAGCATGATCCAACGGTCAAATTGGGAGAAATTATCAAAACAAATTTTAATTTTTTGTCAAAACTACTTGTTGGAAAGTTTGAAAATGTATACTTTTGACCCAAAACCTTTCTTAATCATCCCCAACGGCCATATGATTTTGCAAGTTATATATATGAGGTCCTAGACATGTTTTAACATACCTTAAATCATTATAATACTCTATTATTCATATATTCAGATATACAAAGATTTATGAACACATTTATTGATATATTCATAAATTGCAGCACATTTAAGTGACAGTATTGTTAGAACAAATATGGTTGTTGACAAAGCAATGTATAACTATGAAAACACTTGATACAATTTTTACAACAGTACATAAATGCTCTGATATGCCATAATTGTTCTAGTAATAAGTTTAACCTATTTATATATGTATATAGAAGATTAGGGTTTGAGAAAGTACCAAGACAATGGGAGAATATTTGAAGGCAAAGACATTTTGCCTAGTGAGGTACTAGTCAACCAAAAGGCCAGTGACAAAGAGAATGGCTGCTTGAAAAGGTGCTGATTGGTAGAGTAGCTGTGTAGATGAGACATTCAGTCTTTTTTGTATTGTGTTTGTGAGTTGAAGTTAAGACATTAGGTTAAGAATAAACTTTGATCCTAAGTTATTTACCAGGAACCCTATTTTTAGTTCTACAAATAAAAATAAAAAATGGTATTTTGCAATCAAATTATTAAAAAAAAAGTAGATTAATTAAATTAAGAGGGAATTAAGGATACAATTTGACCAACGTAGGTGGTTACTATAGCCAAAAGAGATAGAACAGTTCCTATTAAATTGAGTTGAAGATCTGTCACTGAGGCTATCCCAACTCCAACTAGTAGCTATATTTTATAAGTCAAACTCATATGTTGGTTGTTGCAAATGCCATTGTAAATCTGATGATTGATTTGATGAATAAGAATTTGGTTGTCCCTTCCTTCTTTTTAAAGCATTCATTGGTTGTTACACATACCATTGTAAATCTGACGATTGATTTGATGAATAAGAATTTGACTGTCCCTTCCTGCTTTTTAAAGCATTCATAGCCATATTCATCTTAGAAAATGTTGAAGAAGAAAACATATTGGTTGATGTAGATGAAGATAAACTACCATTAAAACTTCCATTTTTTATAGTGATCAAATAACTCAATTAATGCTTCTTCAATCAAATTCTTAATACATTATATTTTCACACAATTTTTCTCTCCATAAATAATTTCAAACTAAGAAGAAAATGCTTATAATTTAAACATGTGATCAAGGATAATAGCTATTCTATAAAGTATGGGAATATTTTTCTAATATTTATCAAAAAAAAAAATCTTATTGTATCCAGAGCTGAACGAAAAAAATATTATTTAATTATAAAAGTTAAATATTACACATATATTAACTAGTTGTTGTATAATACACAGCATAAAAAAGTTTATTAGATTTATCAAAAATATGTAAAAAATCTCTAATAATTTCAGCAACTTTTCAATCATTTTCAATTATTTTTTTGAAGAGGACAGTAGCGAGCATTTTCATTTACTGAAATATAATACAAATCCAAAACTTTTTGATAATCACATACAACTTTTCAATCATTTTCAATTATTTTTTTGAAGAGGACAGTAGCGAGCATTTTCATTTACTGAATTCCACATATGATCAATATCCGTATGTATAAGTCTTGTAGCATAACCTAAACGAATACCACGTACAATTTATAAATATTTCACATTTGGCCAAATGAGTATTAATATTGTGTACCATAACTTTTATTTTTTCTATAAATGCAAAAAAATAATGCAAACCATCGTGTACAATTAAATTCAAAATGTGTACACAACAATGCATTTGAAACAATCGAGAGTTAAGTGGCAAATCTAACTGCATCGACATCATTATAAATAGTATTATCAAGTGTCATGGATAAAAAAAAATTTGAACAATACACCATTTTTCTAGTTCCTCCATTATTTCACGCCCAATGACTAATCTAGTGTGTATATATTCAATCATTTTGAATGATATTATTCTTTTATTTAAATTCTATGTGTGTGTTGGAAAATACCTAGAGGGGGTGAACATGATTTTCAAAACTTAATCCGGTTTTAAAAATTGTTTTAACAAAATTTAATGTCTATATCAAGAATCAAACCAACCAAACAAGCAATCCCAATCACAAATAATAATATAGCAAGGAAAATAAATAGCTAGAGATAGAATGAATAAACCGAATGAGCCCTAGTCGTTTTGTTCACGTGGTTCAGTTGTTCAGACCATAAGTTCGCGCTCAAGTAGAGCCCCCGAAAAGTTCCACTAATACCGATTTTCTTCTGAGTGAAAATTCAACCACTACAAATGTATTTTTATTACACACTCTACAAATGTTGCTCTTCTCACAACACTCACACAAGATATCACTCTTGCTAAACTATAAGATAAACCTCTCACAATGATAAAGAATAATTTTTGTTTGGTGGCAAGCACCAATGTACAATAACTTTAAAGTATTTTGAATGATTACAATTAATGCTCACACTAGAGTTATCAAATTTGATGATAATGTATAGCTCAAATATTGATTGATTGATCAAAATGCTTTCTTGAATCTTTGAATAATGAATATAGATGAATAATAGAGAGAAAAAGTGATTCAAGATGGTTTGATATGTGTCTAGGATGAGTATATATATGTTTAGACAAGATATGGACGTATGAAGAGAGTTGGTATGAGTTTGGTGCCAAAAATGATAAAAAAAAAATATAAATTTAACGGCTTTATTCTGAAGCATTAGTCGACTGATGGGCATCAATCGACTAAGCAGATATTCAATTCTAATGCTTTGGGGGTCTCAAAAATATGTTCCTAAGACATCTATTTTCGGGAAAACTCAAAATAAGTTCAAATGGATTTAATATGAATTTATTACGAAATCAGTTTTTGTAAGACATGTTTTCAAATGGATTTTGACTCAAACTTGTTATCAATCAATCTAACAATGATATATGATGTATTTGAGCTATATATGATTATTAAACAAGAAACTTTACATTTATCTAAGGTACTCACTCAATTATGAAATTAACGAGTCTTCGAGCGTTTAGAAAGTCTCTTCAATTCTTCACTTGCTTTGATCTTTGATTGTCATTGATTTGTCATTGTATATTTTCTTTGATCAAGTTGTTGTGAGTAATGAAGGCTAATGTATTTTAGAATACATATAGATGATTGATTTCACCATCGGTTTTGTCGGTTTTGTCCACATATGATAATTGTTGGATTTGTGGCTATACTTTAAACCATCACACTAGTTAAATTACACATGATTAATATTAGTGTTATTATCAAAATAAGATTAGTGACTTTTATGTTAACAATGTGCATTATCCACATAATGAGCAGTTAAACACATAAATTCATATTTAGTTTTTAAATTCCAAATATCAGAAATTAAAGCAATTTTTTCGTCATAGTTTAGAAAAAAAAAATTTACATACAACTTTACGATCATTTTTTTTACCTTCAACATCAAAAATATTTATTACATCAAAACATTTCCAAATATCCTATTTTTGTCTAGCTTAGAACCAACAGTAATTGATGATGTAGCAACAGTTGATGATAAAGATGGTTTTGATTGTGAAGCAGAATTACTATTAAATTTGAAAAACTTGATTAACATTTAAATTATATTCAATATTCATCAATTTCTTCAATAGTAAAAAGGTTGACCCAAATGATTCATATTTATTTCACGTCCAACGACTAATCTAGTGTGTGGATATTCAATCATTTTGAATGATATTATTCTCTTAATTAAATTCCATGCATTATTCACATAATGAGCAGTTAAACACATAAATCCATATTTACTTTTTAAATTTCAAATATCATAAGTCAAAGCAATTTTTCCATCATAGTTTAGAAAATATTTTTTCAAATCTTGTTGTTGGGTTTTAAAATTAGCTATATAATATCACTTTTACATGTACCTGCTGAAAAAGCTTTATATTTGGGTTGAAAAGCGCGTTGAATTATTTCTATAAAATCATGTTTTTTAACCATAGTTAAAGGTTGTTTTTCTTTAATAATGTATCCCGTAAGTTCTTTGCGTGCATTTGTTTCATCATAATTCCACTTAAATTATTATCATTTTTTTTATTTAGTTGAAAATACTTATAAATATTTGCTTTATTTTTAATACTTTTCATACAAGTAGCATTATAACGTTTTAAATGACTAATACCAGAAGATGACTTACCGCTTAATTGTTTTGAACAAATATCTTATTTTTGTATGGCTTAGAACCAACAGCAATCGACGATGTTGCAATAGTTGATGATAAAGATGGTTGTGATTGTGAAATAGAATTATTATTAACAATTGGAAAACTTGTATTAACATTTAAATTATTTTCAATATTTGTGCCTTCTAATATATTATATTCATCAATTTCTTCAATAGTAAAAAGGTTGACCCAAATTATTCATATTTTTTATAATAATAATAATATTAACACTTTATAAAAATATTCTAGGACTCAAAAAATATCTTTAATGCGTTAAAAATGTTAAAAATATTTAATATAAATGTTACTAAAAATAATGTTGAAGTATTAAAATATTTAGGGTCATTTTAACATGTACCCTTATGGCACATCGCACATGTTAACAACTCATTTATAGCAAGAAAGAAGTTTAAATAAAATTTTAATGGGGTAAGAATTATATCACATAGAATTATTCTTTCTATTCATAGTATATTTAACATATGCCCTTAGAATACAAATTATCATTTTTCAAATAATTATATAAAGTATTAATATTATTATTCAACATTATAAATCTTCGATCAAGGCATCAAGTACACACATTTCATTTTTCAAAGCCGATATCATTTTTCAAGAAGAATATGATGAGATGGATTTGGCGGATGCAGAGAAAATTTTGGCATAGCGCATCAAAGATCACACTATTAACATTAGGTATTATATTTATATTTTATAAGTTGGTGGTGGCAGGTGGGTGTGAATGTGTGATAAATTAGTTTTATTTAAGATTAGTTTCATTTATTTTAATAATTAATAGCGGGTTCGGGCCGGGTTCACGAGTATGCCTAAAAAATAAACTTTAACTCATAACCCAAAATAATCGGGCTCGGGCCACCCAAAAGCCGGTTGACTAGTCAAACTGTCCGGGGCAGGGCGGGCCGGGTTTTGGGCTTACGTGCCATTTGATGAGGCCTACCTTCACCCCCTCGAGCTATCTCGCAACTTTTAGTGTGGCCCTTAAACTCTGTTTTGTGTCAATTCATCCCCTCAAACTACAAAAGTTGAGCAAAAACACCACTCCCTTTTATCCAAAATCCAAATGAGCCATTAAACCTAACGGATTGGAGGATTTTTAGTCTGTTTACCCAGTTCTATTTTCATCTAAATCTTTTAGAGGTTTTACAAAAATAGCATAACTAAGTATTGAAATCCAAGATCTATCATTTCTTTTTTTAAATTACAATATATTACAAAACTAGCAAAAGCTACTGTTCACTTAATGCTTTCGTAAGACTACCATTTTAGTTGATTTTTTTTTTCCAAATCCCTCATCCTCCTTATTTAATAATTGGTTTTGACCCCAAATTACAGATGTATATTCACAAACATATATGCATAGGTGTACAAAAATAATTTTATACTATCATATAAAGTCAAGATTAATTTCAACTATTTTGAAGTTGTGTCAGATTTTTCAATTGCATAATTTCCTAGCATCACTTTTTTTTAACCTTGAATGTTTGATAAATTAAGTGTGCTAATAATTACAGCATCCAATTTTTACTTATAACTTTCTCCTCATTAAAGTAATCTTTTATTACTAACACCCATTAACCTACCACCCCCTTAAAACATCAATTAACGTTAATCGTGTAATTTAAATAAAATTAAATAAAAAATATAATCAAAAGAGTAAAATTAATTCAAACAAGCCATCATCATTAATCTTCAAACCTTAACTCTCACTTAAACATTTTCCTCTTCTTAATTGTTCCTCTTCTTTATCATCAATGCACCATCATCGTCATCAGTGCCTAAATCTCAAGTAAGTAACTAAACTCATCATTTCTTTGGGGATGGTTTTGGAATGGATTAAAACCTAGAGCATACTAAATGTTTTACTCATGAGATAACTAGTATTACTTGCTTAGTTTAGAACCCTAAAACCTTAGGTTGTTAGAAATTTACTTTGATTTAAATTTGAAAGTATGAAGCTTGACTCGGTTTAATGCAAGTGATTATAAAGCAACGTGCTCGCTGGATTTGCATTGAGCACAGCTTATATTTTTTGTTTCCTCTTAATATCAGTCAATCAATATGCACTGAGTGACTTAAGCCTTAGTTGGTTTTTATTAACTGAGTAATATGTAACTGTAATCGATTTAGAGGAACCGAGTGATTACTAAAATAATACACCACTTAATTCTATCTACCATCTATTGCCACCATTACACTAATGCCTTAAAATCTATATTAATATAATAGTTTTGTTATGTTGTTTTAAGAATGACCCGCGATTATCTGATGACAGCGTCAGACAGAAAATACAAATCCATAAAAGATGTTCCCAAACATAGGCAACATTGGGAGAAGAGAAAAGGAAAGGGTGTAGTTACACCAATGCATGCGCATCATCCAAGTGGTGAAGAATTGGAAACACAACTACAGATTGATGCAACTGGAGGAAAAGGAGAGGGATTGGAAACCAAGGATGTCACCCCGGAGCAAGGGCAAGGGGAATGCCATACTAAGGGTGTTTGTGAAAGCCATAGTAGGGGTGTTGATGAAAGCTCTAGTAGCGGCATTGCCATTGAAGAATGTGATGGGGAAGAAGGTGATAGGGACCGATTAACAAAAGTGTGCTAAAGATTTTTAAAGCTCATATATATCGCATATGTAGTTTAGCATCGAGAAGAGGTATTTAATACATGCTTACTTACTTTTACATATAATAGTTGGGAACATATACTTAACGTTTAATCGTGCTAATTAAATTAAATAAATGATATAGGATGCAACTATAAAATTGTCCACCCAAAATTGAAGGCGACGAATTTGTCGAGGGAGGTTAATATGGTAAAATAATGGCTGAGAGATAGTGAGTTATCATCGTTGACAGAACATAATTATCGATTTATTTATTATGTTTTCGTCTTCTCTTTTGTTAAGCGATGGCAACTAGACACGAATACATTTCATCTCCCTTTCGGCGAGTTGACGATTACTTTAGATAATTTTAGACAAATCCTCCGTGTTCCAGTAGAGTAGGATTGTTTTAATTCCAAACAAGGAGGAAAAGAAATACTCGAAAATGTTGCGATTAATTTAGCTTCTGAAATGTTAGGTGCTACCGAGGCTGAGGTGACTGGGGAGATTGACAAAGCCTTTATGGTTAGGTTGGAGTGGATAAGAAAAATTTGCTAAGGTAGAGCTACTACCGAATCGAGTGATGAGGATTTGGATTATTGGGCTAGGAGATATCTTTTGTACTTCCTAAGGTGCGTCATTTTTCACGACAAGACAAAAATTAAGGTATCTATTTACTATTTGGGGGCCTTAAAAGATATAAAAAAAAAAGGTTAGTAAGATTGGATGGGGAATGGCGGTAGTAGCACATACGTATCGTTAATTGGGACTTGCTTTAAGAGCTGGAGTGAAAAGGATTACTTGATGTTTAACTCTCATCATTTTAAATTATTTTATTGTGTCAGTTGTTTATTATTTATTAAATCTATCCTACCTTTTTAATAAACTATAAACAATGAATTGCAAGTTTGGACTTGCGAGTACTTTATTGGCCGTGTGCGCACTCTTCCGAATATGGAATATACTGAAATCGAGCCGTAGATGTGCAAATGAAGCCCCAATGCAGTGACGACCAAACAACAACGTCCATAGCCCCGAGGAAAAGGATTGATGACTTAACCGAGACAGATGTAATTCAATTTTGTCTTTAATATTATTTTTGTAATCTTTGTTTGACATTTACTATCTTTAATTCAAATCCTATGCTTTTATATAGGTGAGTTGGAATCCAAACAATGACCATAGAAATGCCCACCTATTCCTAGAGTTTTCATATTATTGTGGGTTAATTGTCTGCTTTGATATCGTTAAGCCTTATTATCTCAAATGTGTACTTAAACAGTTCGGTCAAATCCAAAAAATTCCGAGTTTCTCAATAATTGATTTATAAAGTTCAACAATATTTGGTTCATAATGTCTAATAACAATTAATTCACAAAGTCTAATATACAAAAGTTAGCTATATTAATTTTCAACTTAGATACAATATGCAAAAGCTTTACAAAGCAACATGTTTTAGCTTCATAAACGTTACATGTCAAAAGCTTCATAAAAGATTACATGTATTCTACATGTACCCGTCAAAAAAAGAAAAGAAAGAAAAATTGATCAATCATTAATCATTTGATTACGAGTAGTGAGTATTTTGGTTTTACCCTATGCATTGTCATTTCTTTGTACAATCTAATTTTATCGACAAAAGTTTCCTCCTAAGCGGCCACTTCCTCATTCCGAAATACATTCCACATGTTAGCAATGGTTAGAAGTGGTGCGTCATCCTTCAAGTTAACATTAGTTACCGTTGATGTGTGCTATTGTGATGATCTTAGTATCACTTCCCTCTAAGATTGGCTCATCGTGTGTAAAAAACGTTAGATTTTGTCGCGATAAAAGGAGACAACAACAAAATTGTAAGTAGATGCGATAAAGAAAATCATGTCAGGCATCCCCATCCAATGCGCACAGATTTTTATTGTGTTGTGGTTGCAATTTTAAAATAATCAAGTACAAATATATTATCAATATAAAACCAATTTCTCCATAAGACATCATATTTATCTTTGAATCTGTGTAGGTCACTTTGTAAACCCATTATTATTAGTTTTTAATCTTGCTCGACATTGCATCTTATTTGTTTTACAAAACAATGAAAATCACAATAGCCGTCCCCCATCACATATTTTATATCTATGATGAATTGATGCATGAATTTAGGGACGAATTCCAAATAAGTTTTGAATTCCAACTTCGTTATATCAAACTTTGGTTTATTCTTTACCACGTGTTTTCTCGGCTTTGAAACTTAGGAGGATTTAGCTAGAATTTTTGCTCTTCCATAATCTTCGCGTACTCAACGTCGGATGGATCCCGTTTGGTCAAAAATTCATGTTTCTTCTTTTTTTTACTCAATTTTTTCTTGGTATCACGAGGTCTACCCTTCGGAATAACAGGGGTTGGTTTTGTAAGTGACGTCATTGTTGGCGAGGTAATATCCTTTATTTTTCTCAAAATAACGTTTTTCTTATCCTTCGTGGATTGATCATACAATTTCTTTAATAACATCATCTCCACTGTGCCAAAGAGATTTTTTTTCCTTGCTATTTGGTAAGATTGTGAGTTTTCACCAGTGTTCGTCAACGGCGCCAAGGGAATAGGACGATTTGTACAACTATATTCCAACAACTCATGTGCACAAGATAGCCTATAAACCATACAAACAATGTGATCACATAGTGATGGATCTAACCCAATATCAATCGATCGGTCTTTTTCCTTCTTGATCAGGTCTAAAGCAAAATGCGAAATGTTCCCCCTTAGTTCTTTGAATAACATTATATGGTGTGCTTCTTTGTTCTACCCAAGACTCCTCTCAAAAGTAGTTTAGACTTCATAAAATTTTAAGCATATCATATTAGCCATCCCCGAAAAAATCATGGTAAATCCCTCACCTGACTCAAAGTGCCTCCTCAGCTTGATATGTGAGCCCTCGGCTTTAATTGTCATTCTTTTGCATGGTGTTTTACTTGAATAGTGCATGCATGTACGAAAGCTTCTCTATGAGGAAACCAGGTGCAAGCTAAGTAATTAACGGCATCTGGGAATTAATCCTAACTGTAGGTCGGAAAATACCCTAGAGGGAAGTGAATAGGGTTTTCAAAAACTTAATTGGATTTTTAAAAATATTTGATGTCTATATTTATTAAGCAATTAAGAATAAAGTTAATTCCAAACACAATGAATAAATAGCACAATATAATAGAGCAAGAGATAGAAAGATTGAACCGATCGAAGTCGAAGATTTTTTGTCCACACGGTTCGGCTTGTTCTCCTACTCTGCGCTCGGTTAGTTCCCCGAGAATTTTCACTATAACCGATCTCCTTCCGGGTGAAGATCAAACCTCTACAAGTGTATTCTTATCACACACTCTCACAAGTATTGGAAACACCTTCAATACTTTCACAAGAAATCCCTCTTGCTAATCTATGAGATACACCTCTCACAATTATGATTCAAAATGAGTTTTGGTGACAAATACCAATGTACAATATCTCTCTTGTATATGACAAAATACAAATAAAGCTCGCACTAAGAGATATCAAAATTGATCAAAGTATATAGCTCAAAAATGAAAGATTGATCAAAATGTGTTCTTGAATCTTTGTATATTTGAATATATGAATAATAGTGTATTAGAATGATTCAAGGTGTGTTAAAACATGTCTAGGACCTTATATTTATAGCTTGCAAAACCATATGGCCGTTGGGGATGATTAAGAGAGGTTTTGGCTCCAATGTATACATTTTCAAATTTTCCAACAGCTAGTTTTGCCAAAAAAAATCAAATTTATTTTGTTAATTTCTCCCAATTTGACCGTTGGATCATGCTAAAAGTTTAGTCAAAATTGCCAGAAGATGTTGTCTAACTACTGTAAAATTTTCAAAATGATCGGAGTTAGGGAAGGCCTCCATATTACCGTTAGATCAAAACTAGGCAAAAATTGAGCGAATTTTAAACGAAAAATAAAAATATTTTTGCAATTTAATAATTTAGTTCCAAATAAAATTCTAATGATTTTTTAACTTCAAAGATATGTTTCTAAGATACCTATTTTTATTAGAACTTAAAATATGATCATTTAAAATTAATATGAATTTATTTTGAAACTCGGTTTTTGTAAAATGATGTTTTTCAAAAAAATTCAATTTCAAGCTAGTTTGAATCAATCTTTAAAAGATGCAAGAATATGTTTGAGCTATAGGGATTTGATCAATAAAGTATCTTTATATAAAATCTAAGCACTCACTCCATTTAATGATAATTCGAGTCTTCGTGATGCTTGTTTTTCTTGTGCGTATCTTTACTTGTTTGATGATCTTGATTCTTTCTTGGTTTTGATTCTTTATGATGCACATGGAGATCATTTGAGTTCATTTCTTGTAAGTGAAAGCATTTGTGGAGCTTTGTGTGAGAGTTTGACTATATCGGTTTGACGTCACACTTGGTTGGAAAAGATATCGGCTAATGGCTATCATCATTGGAACAACCGAGTTAAATAACACTATATTAAGTTATTGTAATTATCAAAATAAGATTAATTGACTTTAAGGTCAACAATCTCCCCCTTTTTGATGATGACAATAGAGTTAACGTGTGTTTATAAAAAGATAATAATTTTAAGCATATGAATAATATGCTCCCCCTAAATAAGTGCAAAGATAAAAATATACAAGCAATTATTAAAATGAAAAATACTTGCATAGATAAGATAAGTTCAAACAACTTAACCGAAAGCATAAGTTCAAAAAGTACTTAAACAAATAGACAAACTAGTAGTTCTTGATCAAGACCATTATCACTCATGACACACATGTTGAGAATGGTTGGCTCAAACCATTGATCCCACATGGAAAGATTGTAGAACTCAACATGGGTATATAAGTTGGGGAGAGTCTCCACATAGTAACGAGGCCTTTTAAGTTAAAACCCCACACCTGTGGTCCAAAGGTGTTTAAGTTGGGGACAGTATCGTTACTATGTGCGCGGACCAGCGGGCCCGGCTGGTGCCCCGGGCCCGACCCGAGTGCCGGCGGGCACAACAATTGGTATCAGAGTCGATGGTGGATCCACGTACTTGTGAAACACTACTGGTAGTTAGACTCGGTGGAGTCGGAAGAACTCGGTTGAGCCTAAGGTGATAAGTCGCTATAAAAAGCGTCCCGGTAGCTGGACTTGGTGGAGCCTATGGTGGAGTTATACTCGGAGAAGCCGGGGGTGGAGTCGCTACAGCCTACGTACACCCGGGGTGCTGCTGTCAAGGTGGTTGTGCAGGTTACTCGAGTAAGGTGAAATAGGGTGTACCTCGAGATGTGTGCATTGACCAAAGGTGGACGATCTTGCGGATGGACATTGTTGAGTGGTGACCTACATGGACAGATCAAATGTGGATTCATGGTGGACTATGGTATAGGTCTAGGTGGAGCCGGACCGGTGTTAGTCGAAGGTGGACTGGTTTGATCCAAGGTGGAGATTGTTGAGAATGGTTGGCTCAAACCATTGATTCCACATGGAAAGATTGTAGAACTCAACATGGGTATATAAGTGGGGGAGAGTCTCCACATAGTAACGAGGCCTTTTAAGTTAAAACCCCACACCTGTGGTCCAAAGGTGTTTAAGTTGGGGACAGTATCGTTACTATGTGCGCGGACCGGCGGGCCCGGCTGGTGCCCCGGGCCCGACCCGAGTGCCGGCGGGCACAACAACACACACATAACACACATATTTCTCCCCATTTTTCTTCATCAAAAAGGAGGGAATCAGTAATTATCAATCTAAAGCTGCAAAAATACTTGTTAATACTCATAATAATGTGTACATTAATGCAAGCAAATTTTATATAAAATAAAAATAAAAGAAAATTAAGCGTAATTAAATAATGTATGCTCAAAATTAAGCATTATCAATCCCTTTTATGAACTTTTTGGAATAAACTAGATATCACAAGCTCTAGTCATACCGAATTCACGTCGAATAGTATAAAAATGATCTTCGGAAAGCGGTTTAGTGAATATATCCGCAAATTGCGATTCGGTGCCAACGAATTCAATATCAACATCACCTTTTTGCACATGATCACAAATAAAATGATATCTTATCTCAATGTGCTTAGTACGTGAATGTTGTATGGGGTTCTTGGTCAATCCAATAGCACTTGTGTTGTCACATTTTATGGGAATGTGGCTAAGACTAATTCCAAAGTCCTTTAATTGTTGTTTAATGTACAAAGTTTGTGCATAACAATTTCCGGCCGCCACATATTCGGCTTCGGCCGTTAAAAGGGCCACATAATTTTGTTTCTTGCTTGACCAAGATATTAGTGCGTGTCCTAGAAAATGACATGACAAGTGCCACTAGTGCTTTTCCTATCAATTTTGCAACCGGAAAAATCCGCATCGAAATAACTTATTAGGTCAAATATGTTCTCTCTTGGATACCACAAACCCAAAGAACTAGTGCCGGAAAGATAACGGAATATACATTTTACGGCGTGTAAATGGGATTCTTTTGGATTCGCTTGGAATCGTGCGTATAGACAAACACTAAACATGATGTCCGGCCTAGAAGCCGTCAAATAAAGTAAGCTACCGATCATACCTCGATACTTCTTTATATCGACACTCTTACCACTTTCGTCTTTGTCAAATTTCAACGTTGAACTCATAGGCGTACTCATTAATTTAGCGCCTTCCATGTCGAACTTCTTTAAGAGTTCCTTCACATATTTCTCTTGATTGACAAAGATCCCATCTTTGCATTGCTTTACTTGTAATCCGAGAAAATAATTCATCTCTCCCATCATGCTCATTTCAAATTCCTTTTGCATACAAGTAGAAAATTCTTTGCAAAGATTGTCGTTAGTAGAACCAAATATAATATTATCAACATAGATTTGTACAAGTAGCATGTCATTGTCATGATTTTTGATAAATAAGGTAGTATCAATTTTACCTCTAACAAACCCATTATTAATCAAAAATGAACTTAATCTATCATACCATGCTCTAGGTGCTTGTTTTAAACCATACAAAGTTTTAGATAATTTAAATACATAATCCGGATAAATATGATTTTCAAAACTGGGAGGTTGTTTCACATAAACTTCCTCTTCAATAAAACCATTCAAGAAAGCACTTTTCACATCCATTTGATACAATTTAAAATTTTCAAAGCAAGAGTAAGCAAGTAGCATGCGAATAGCTTCTAAACGTGTAACGGGTGCATATGTTTCCTCATAATCAATGCCCTCCTCTTGATTATATCCTTGGGCAACAAGTCTAGCTTTATTTCTAACAATTATACCACTTTCATCCTTCTTGTTACGAAAAACCCATTTAGTACCAATAATGGTATGATCATTAGGTTTGGGAACAAGTGTCCACACTTTATTTCTCTCAAATTGATTGAGCTCTTCTTGCATAGCCATCATCCAAGATTCATCTTGTTCGGCTTCATTTATGTTTTTGGGCTCATATTGAGAAACAAATGCCACATTATTGCATACATTTCTTAAGGATGATCTAGTCATAACCTTACTAGATGGATCTCCAAGAATTTGATCAATAGGGTGGTTGGACACAAATTTCCAACTCCTAGGCAAATCATTCGAGTTTTGCTCGGTTGTATTTTTTAACTCCTTAGGAGGAGCTTGAGCACTCGAAGTTTCTTCCTTAGATGTATCATAAATTTAAATATCCGAAACCTTTTGGATAATTTCAACATCGTCATCGGAACGTACTATGGGTGAGAAAGGATTTGTCTCATCAAATACAACATACATAGATTCTTGTATTACTAAACTTTTCTTGTTATAAACTCTATATGCTTTACTATTAGTGGCATACCCAAGAAAAATTCCTTCATCGGATTTAGCATCAAATTTTCCCAAGTGATCACGATCATTCAAAATAAAACATTTGCAACCAAAAACTTTAAAATATGCAATATTTGGTTTCTTGTCATTCCATAATTCATAGGGTGTTTTATCTAACTTTTTACGAAGGATAGTGCGATTAATCACATAGCATGCGGTGTTAACGGCTTCCGCCCAAAAATATTCCGGTAAAGAATGTTCATGTAACATGGTTCTAGACATCTCTTGAAAAGATCTTTTTTTTCTTTCAACCACACCATTTTGTTGAGGAGTTCTAGGTGCCGAAAAGTTATGATTAATACCATGCTCATCACAAAAATTCTCAATATCAATATTATCAAATTCTCTACCTCTATCACTTCTAACATGTATAATAGAAACACCTTTTTCATTTTGAACTTTTCTACAAAATTTTGTAAAGACGTGTGGAGTTTCACTTTTGTGGGCGAGAAAGAACACCCAAGTGAGTCTAGTAAAATTGTCAACAATAACAAAAGTATATAATTTACCACCCAAACTAGCAACCGAATTATGACCAAATAAATCAAGATGCAACATATCAAGAGGTCTAGTTGTAGTAATGTCCTTCTTAGATTTAAATGAAGATTTATGTTGTTTACCAAGTTGACATGCATCACAAATTTTATCTTTAATAAATTTGGTCTTAGGCAATCCTTTAACTAGCTCTTTCTTAGACAATTTATGAATTAAATCCATATTAGCATGCCCTAGTCTTCTATGCCATAACCAAGATACATCATTAATAGCGGATAAACATTTAACATCTTGTTGTGATAAATCATCAAGTTCAAAAGTATAACATTGTTAGTTCTATATGCAATAAGTAAAATTGAATCATCACTAACATTCTTAATGTTGAGAATGGTTGGCTCAAACCATTGATCCCACATGGAAATATTGTAGAACTCAACATGGGTATATAAGTGGGGGAGAGTCTCCACATAGTAACGAGGCCTTTTAAGTTAAAACCCCACACCTATGGCCCAAAGGTGTTTAAGTTGGGGACAGTATCATTATTATGTGCGCGGATCGGCAGGCCCATCCGGGCCCGACCCGAGTGCCGGCGGGCACAACAATTGGTATCAGAGCCGATGGTGGATCCACGTACTTATGAAGCACTACTGGTAGTTAGACTCGGTGGACTCGGAAGAACTTAGTTGAGCCTAAGGTGATAAGTCACTATAAAAAGCGTCCCGGTAGCTGGACTTGGTGGAGCCTATGGTGGAGTTAGACTCGAAGAAGCCAGGGGTGGAGTCGCTACAGCCTACGAACACCCGGGGTGCTGCTATCAAGGTGGTTGTGCAAGTTACTCGAGTAAGGTGAAATAGGGTGTACCTCGAGATGTGTGCATTGACCAAAGGTGGACGATCTTGCGGATGGACATTGTTGAGTGGTGACCTACATGGACAGATCAAAGGTGGATTCATGGTGGACTATGGTATAGGTCTAGGTGGAGCCGGACTGGTGTTAGTCCAAGGTGGACTGGTTTGATCAAAGGTGGAGATTGTTGAGAATGGTTGGCTCAAACCATTGATCCCACATGGAAATATTGTAGAACTCAACATGGGTATATAAGTGGGGGAGAGTCTCCACATAGTAACGAGGCCTTTTAAGTTAAAACCCCACACCTATGGTCCAAAGGTGTTTAAGTTGGGGACAGTATCGTTACTATGTGCGCGGACCGGCGGGCCCGGCTGGTGCCCCGGGCCCGACCCGAGTGCCGGCGGGCACAACAATTGGTATCAAAGCCGATGGTGGATCCACGTACTTGTGAAGCACTACTGGTAGTTAGACTCGGTGGAGTCGGAAGAACTCGGTTGAGCCTAAGGTGATAAGTCGCTACAAAAAGCGTCCCGGTAGCTGGACTTGGTGGAGCCTTTGGTGGAGTTAGACTCGAAGAAGCCGGGGGTGGAGTCGCTACATCCTACGTACACCCGGGGTGCTGCTGTCAAGGTGGTTGTGCAGGTTACTCGAGTAAGGTGAAATAGGGTGTACCTCGAGATGTGTGCATTGACCAAAGGTGGACGATCTTGCTGATGGACATTGTTGAGTGGTGACCTACATGGACAGATCAAAGGTGGATTCATGGTGAACTATGGTATAGGTCTAGGTGGAGCCGGACCGGTGTTAGTCCAAGGTGGAGCCAAGGTGGACTGGTTTGATCCAAGGTGGAGGTTGTTGAGAATGGTTGGCTCAAACCATTGATCCCACATGGAAAGATTGTAGAACTTAACATGGGTATATAAGTGGGGGAGAGTCTCCACATAGTAACGAGGCCTTTTAAGTTAAAACCCCACACCTGTGGTCCAAAGGTGTTTAAGTTGGGGACAGTATCGTTACTATGTTCGCGGACCGGCGGGCCCGGATGGTGCCCCGGACCCGACCCGAGTGCTGGCGGGCACAACACTTAACAATGCAATAATCGGATTTAAAAATCACTTCATAACCTTTATCACATAGTTGACTGATGCTAAGTAAATTATGCTTTAAACCATCAACTAATAGAACATTGTCAATACAAGTAGAATGCTTACCAACTTTACCTATACCAATGATTTTGCCATTGGCATTGTCTCCAAAAGTCACATTCCCTTCTTGCTTGGGAATAAGACTTAAGAAATTGTTCTTGTCTCCCGTCATGTGCTTTGAGCAACCACTATCCAAGAACCACTTGGTTTTGCTACCTTTGGCTTTCAAGCACACCTACACCATAACCTTAAGTAACTTCTCCTTTGGTACCCAAAATGTGTTGGGCCCCTTTGGGTTAGCAAACATAATGGTTCCTTTTGGAACCCAAGCAAGCTTTGTTTTAGGAAAACTTTCATTCCTATAATAACAATGATCCACGTAATGAGTTTTTCTACCACAATATGAGCAAAGATGAGTGGGATCATGAGGTGTGTATGTTTTAAAAAAGTTTTTGTAATCTTTTTGGTTGTCAATTTGGTTATAGCCCAAACCGGCTTTGTCATATACACACCTTTGCATTCCTAATAGTTTATCCAAGTTATCCTTTCCTTTGGTGAACTTGGCTAGACTATTAGTTAAGTCATCCACTTGATCTTTCAATTTGACATTTTCTAATACAAGTGTGTTTGGAGTTTCTTTCTCCTTTCCTTTTTTCAATGTTTTGTTTTCATTTTTCAAAAATACATTTTCTTTCTCAAAATTTTCACGCTTGCTAGAAATCATCAAATTTTCCTTTTTGAGGCTTGCATACATTTTAAACAAATTTTTAAACTTCTTATGCAATTCCTCAAACATATCATATAATTCATCATAGTCATTCTCATCATGTGCATCATTATTGATAGAGACATTATCATCACTAAATGAATCATAAGTAGAGCATGCCTCATCGTCTCTTGCCATAAGGCAAAGGTTAGCCATTTCCTCGTCGCTAGAGTTGGCATCGGACTCTCCTTCTTCGGAATCACTCCAAGTGCTTTTGAGGGCGTGTCTTACTTGTTTGAAGGCTTTGTCTCTTTTATCTCTTCTTTTCTTTCTTCTAACCGGGCAATTTGTTTTGAAATGCCCTGGTTCATGGCAATGGAAACACTTCTTTTCTTCTTCGTTTTTAACTCTTGGTTGAATAGAACGATCATTGTTCCTTCTTGATGAATAATCAAAGTTGTTTCCTTTTTCTTGAAACTTCTTCTTCTTAGCTAGAAATTTTATGAATTTTCTAAAAAGAAGAGCCATATCCTCATCTCCTACCATCAACTCCTCATCATCCTCTAGTTGATTTGCTTTGAGAGCAAGAGTTTTCTTGGCTTTTGAATCGACCTCGTCTTCTCTTTCCAATTCTTTCTCATGGGTTTTGAGAGACCCCAAGAGTTCATCCATGCTTAGTGTCTTGAGGTTCTTAGCTTCTTGAATAGCTGTCACTTTTGGTCTCCATTTCTTGGGAAGAATTCTAAGAATTTTTCGAATCTTGTCCTCATTTGAATATTCTTTTCCAAGAAGATCTAAAGCATTAGTGATAATAGAGAATCTATTATACATAGAAGCAAGTGATTCATTAGGTTCCATTTTGAAAAGTTCATAATCATGAACGAGCATATTAATATTATCATCCTTAACTTGTGAGGTTCCTTCATAAGCAACTTCTAATTTGTCCCAAATTTCTTTGGCGGTTTAACAACTAGAAATTTTGTTGTATTCATCTATAGTTAATGCGCAATGTAGGGCATTCAAGGCTTTAGCGTTAAATTAGATTTTCTTAATATCATGCTCATCATATTCGGAAATGGATTTAGGAGTGATTTTACCCTTTTCATCGGTTTTGGTAATCTCATAGGGTCCAATGAGTGTAACCTTCCATTGTTCAAAATCACTAACTTGAAGAAAAGTACACATACGACTTTTCCAATAACTATAATTTTTGCCATCAAATAGAGGTAGTCTAGTGGTGGAAGAACCTTCATTAATTCCGGTTCCTTGATAGATAGACATGATCGTAAACTCTAAGATTGTAAAATCAAAACAAGAGTACTCCCTCTGATACCAATTGTAGGTCGGAAAATACCCTAGAGGGGGGTGAATAGGGTTTTTAAAACTTAATCGGATTTTTAAAAATGATTTAAAAATATTTGATGTCTATATTTATCAAGCAATCAAGAACAAAGTTAATTCCAAACACAATGAATAAATAGCACAATATAATAGAGCAAGAGATAGAAAGATTGAACCGATCGAAGTCGAAGATTTTTTGTCCACTCGGTTCAGCTTGTTCCCCTACTCTGCGCTTGGTTAGTTCCCTGAGAATTTCCACTATAACTGATCTCCTTCCGGGTGAAGATCAAATCTCTACAAGTGTATTCTTATCACACACTCTCACAAGTATTGAAAATACCTTCAATACTTTCACAAGAAATCCATCTTGCTAATCTATGAGATACACCTCTCACAATTATGATTCAAAATGAGTTTTGGTGAGAAACACCAATGTACAATATCTCTCTTGTATATGACAAAATACAAATGAAGCTCACACTAAGAGATATCAAAATTGATCAAAGTATATAGCTCAAAAATGAAAGATTGATCAAAATGTGTTCTTGAATCTTTATATATTTGAATATATGAATAATAGAGTATTAGAATTATTCAAGGTGTGTTAAAACATGTCTAGGACCTCATATTTATAGCTTGCAAAACCATATGGCCGTTGGGGATGATTAAGAGAGATTTTGGCTCCAATGTATACATTTTCAAATTTTCCAACAGCTAGTTTTAACAAAAAAATCAAATTTGTTTTGTTAATTTCTCCCAATTTGACCGTTGGATCATGCTAATATTTTAGTAAACATTGCCAGGAGATGTTGTCTAACTACTGTAAAAATTTCAAAATGATCGGAGTTCGGAAAGGCCTCCATATTACCGTTAGATCAAAACTGGGCAAAAATTGAGCGAATTTTAAACGAAAAATAAAAATATTTTTGCAATTTAATAATTTAGTTCCAAATAAAATTCTAATGATTTTTTAACTTCAAAGATATGTTTCTAAGATACCTATTTTTATTAGAACTTAAAATATGATCATTTAAAATTAATATGAATTTATTTTGAAACTCGGTTTTTGTAAAATGATGTTTTTCAAATAAATTCAATTTCAAGCTAGTTTGAATCAATCTTTAAAAGATGCAAGAATATGTTTGAGCTATAGGGATTTGATCAATAAAGTATCTTTACTTAAAATCTAAGCACTCACTCCATTTAATGATAATTCGAGTCTTCGTGATGCTTGATTTTCTTGTGCGTATCTTTACTTGTTTGATGATCTTGATTCTTTCTTGGTTTTGATTCTTTGTGAAGCACATGGAGATCATTTGAGTTCATTTCTTGTGAGTGAAAGCATTTGTGGAGCTTTGTGTGAGAGTTTGACTATATCGGTTTGACGTCACACTTGGTTGGAAAAGATATCGGCTAATGGCTATCATCATTGGAACAACCGAGTTAAATAACACTATATTAACTTATTGTAATTATCAAAATAAGATTAATTGACTTTAAGGTCAACAATAATCATTATTGAATTCTTCCCAATCTCTAAAGAAATCTTCTTTTGATGTTGCCATGGTAATATTATTCTAATCTTGAATGAAATTTTGTCCAAACCACCATAGTTGTAAAAAATGGTTTGCAATGTTGATCCCATTGTATGAAATACGAAACGTGCACAATATATAATGGGCATCGGGAAAAGCTTTACGGATAGCATTAATAATGGCAAACTCTCTATCCGTTACAAAGATGTTTGGGAGGTCATGAGGCTAAAAAAATCCTCAATTTAGAAAAGGGCCCATTGATAATTATCCTCCGTCTCTTTATACAAAAAACAATGAGCAATGGAGAGCGTATTTGCAGTCGATGTAATCCCAACCTTTGCAAATGAAGGTATTTTGTACTTGTATGTCTTGTAAGTACAATTAACAATCACCATAGATGGGAAACACTTAACCAGCAAAATGCATCTAGGATTGAGCCAAATGTGGTTTATAACCTCATATGTTATCTCATTTGATTTCTACCAATACACATAATATTTTTTCATGATAATCTTCATCAATTGTTGCATCGCAATCCTCCTCTTCATGTCGTGTATTCTCATATTGGCCTTGTTATTGTAAATTGTCCTCACTGTGGACGCATTCTCGTTATCTTGTGCCTTGAGTCCATAAAGAAAGTCCTTTGGTTTCACCTCGGCAATGGTTTTCTCACCAACAAACTTTTGCTCCTCTTTGCTCAATCTTTTAATAAACGGATGCCTAACTAAGTATTTGAAAAGTCATGATTATGAAATCCGCAATTTACTTGTACCCTCCACTGATCCAAACCAATATTAACACTACATAGTGAGAACGAGCAATTACACTTCTTTATAGCACTATCTCTCTTCCTTGGACCTTTTTGCTTTCAATGATCTTTATATATCTCGACTCTTTCACAACCCAATTAACTACTTGGCCTCCTAGTACTAGTATCTTGGTCAAACTTTCAAGCAACAATTATATTTCAGATCTTTCTTCCGCATTCAACTAAATTATGCCTAGAATGAAAAACCTACAAAAATAATTATTAAAAAATTATCTGTTTGTTTAAATTTAGTAATGAAATATGTATTAAATTATACTAAAGTAATGCGAACTTACTTCATCTGTTCTAAACACGTCACCCACGTCAATAGCTTTTCGTGTATTATTCTTATTCTCTATATGATCTGTTGTAAGATGAGAGATTTTTCACCATAATTCAGATGAAAAGCCACTCCTTCATTAGTATGCTTAAATAATCAGTCACCACAATTGGAGTTAAGATGCACACATTTAAACTGAGAAATAGGCTCTACTACTTCATAAGCACATCACCATTGGGATTAGGATAACTAAAAGGCTCTTGTTCAATTATATGCTCGGTATATGGGTTAACATATGCAAGTTTAGGAGTCGCACGTAATTAACTTACAGTAAAGTCTAATTCTTCAATAAACGAACAATCTTGTTATATAATAGCATCAAGCGATCATAGATCCTGGAATTATAACTTTATATTTAGTGATACTCTTATTTTTACACCATTCGGCTGATGACAACTGAGCATGTTGATATCAACTTAGTTAGTACAAACTGAGTTCAGTTGCATATAAAATTAATCTTTGCTCGACCCTCATGCACCAAGTCTTTCAAGCTTTACTCAGTTGTTGATGGCCTAGTTGACCTTCAAATACTAGAGCACGCTCTGTTCAAGTAGAAATATGCTTTGTTTCATATTTCTATTTTTTTTCAACTCATATGATACGTGGAACAAAATATACACAATCAAAAGTCATAAAGTCATGTCCCCTACCTCTTTTGTTTTACCACCACATTTGTATTCACTCTCTACCTCGGCTCCATTTCCATATCATCAGTTCCCCTATTACCCTGACAACACATGATCTAAGCTTCAAACGACAATGATTCTACTTCGCTTCGTTGCTTATTTGTTATTTTTTTACAGTTGATCAAAGAAGGGAGCGAGAGAGTAAGCGAACTCTCACTTGGGGTTCGCTTGGAATGAAAGCATGAGTGTATGAAATGATGATGCCCTAGGGCTGGCAATTCGGGTTCGCGTGTTGTGTTCAGGTAGTGTCAACATACAAGTATTATAGTATTAGTGTCAATCTGAACTCGACCCATTGAACTATTCGTGTTATTTATATTAACTCGAACACGACCTGTTTATTTTACAGTTTACATGACTCAACTTACCCGTTTAATAAACAAGTCATGTTAAACCTGCAACTCGACACGACATGATTAACCTTTTAAGATTATAATAACAATTAAGTCCCCACGTGAAAATAATTAACCTATTTTATATTAGTTTTAAATTTTTAATAAATAATAATAAATAGCACCCAATACAAAAATTCAATATTTAATCAAAAGAATATTATAATAATAATTTATAGTCAAAATAAATAGCATTCTATCACCGAAGTAAAAACATAATCTTGTTAATTGCCGCTACTCATTTACTACCACTACTCAAAATAAGAATATAAATTGTCCAAGCAAGATGACAAAATAAAAAATATATATATAGCTGTTAAAAATAAAAAAATAATCGTATTAATTGTGGGTTAATTTCGAGTTAACGGGTTAACCCGAACACGACTCATTTATTTTGCGGATTAAGCGTGTCTGATCCAAAATTAACTCGAACCCATTTATGCTTGACCTAAACCTACCAATTTTGTGTTGAGTTCGTGTCGGGTTAATGTGTCGTATTAATATTGCCGGCCCTAATGATGCTTTGATGATGATATAGTGAGTTAAATATTAATGAATTTTATTAAATATTAGTAATTTGAATTAAATGTTAATGATTTGTATTAGTGTTTTTGAACTGGTGGATAAAGAAAAAACATGGGGTGCTCACTATAAAAAATGGTCCTTTTTTTACCATGGCATGTTTCCAATAAAAAGAATAGGTGTAATTATCAACACCATAAATTAAATTGCACTTATCCACAAGGTCATTTATTGTCTTAGTTGAACTTTAATATTTCAAATTGGATTATGCGTCCACAGGTTACTGAAGCATGTATATATATACAAATTAACTGAATATATATACATCTATGTACTTGATATGGTTTGTATATGAAATAGATTTAGGATAAAGTGGAAGGATCTAAAGAGGACCATTTATTTGGTCCTTAAATATGGACCAATTAATTTGCGGGGGTAAATGGATGAATTTTTTGATGAAACTTGGTGAAAATGATCTTCATGATTAGTAGATCACCTCCACCAAATTTCATTGAGAAATTCAATCGGGAAGAGGGTTGACTAAAAAATTGATATATGTGCACTTTTTTAGCCGTTAAAATTTAAGATGTTTAGCTAACCCACTTTCTGGTTGAATTTTTTGATAAAATTTGGTAGAGATGATCTACTGATCATAGAAATTATCTTTACCAAGTTTCATAAAAAAATTCATCCATTCACCCCCTTAAAATGATTGGTCCGCATTTAAGGACCAAATAAATGGTCCTCTTTAGATCCTTCCCCTGTGTATATAATTTTATTTGATATAGATATAATTAAAAATGTAACCACTTGGGTTCTCCCCTGAAATAACTAGCCCAAGTTATAATTGTTTCCACATATATATTAAGCACCTTCTCATTACAGTACCGATATAAGATATTTACCTTCTTTTTACATTACCAACCCAAAATAACTATCCTAAATTGTAATTGTTTCCACACTCACACAAATATATGTATATATATCAAGGATTTTCTTGTTACACTACTAAAATGAGATATATAATTCCCCGTTACACTACTAACCCAAAATAGATACCCCGAGTTGTCATTATTTTCACATATATATCAAGGACCCTCTTGCCGATACGGGATATTTTAGATCGTAATAATCGTACTCATGTGGTAGCGATCGTGCGTCCGCTCTGATACCATATGTAATAACCCTGATTCTCTCTCAAAATGGCTAGCTCAGTTGTAATTTAAGGTCATTGTTTTATAGTACCGCCTCTTCAAATAGTACAACATAGTTAACACCTAAGTGGTGTTAAAGGATTAGCTAAGGCAGGAGACCCAAGCTCATGATAAACCATCCGAGTAAGAGTCAGATCCTAAGCCATGTTCTAAGAAAAAAGAGGAGGGTGAAAAAGAAAAAGAATAACTCTAGATCAGTTGAGGTTGCTTGAGCAAGGGCTTTTGATATCCATCCACCCCTTAGGATCCAAGAAACCTTAGTCGAGGCCATTACGGCCGTTAACATCCCAACGGCTAACTTGGCACAAAACAAATTAAACTTGTGGAACAAACTAAACATGTGGCACAAAATAGTGGCCCCAAAAATTGAATTTAACAAAAATAGTGGCACTAAAAAGGCTAATAAGTGCTCAAAACAGTGATACAAAGCTGTCAAAAAATTCTGCTTAAAAAGCTATTCAAAAATGGGAAAAACAGTCCAAATATAATGTTAAACATAGTCTAAATAATGCTAAAAATAGTCCAAATACAATGCTAAAAATAGTCCAAATACAATGCTTAAAACAATCCAACATAAGATCAAAACAATCCAATATAAGGCAAAAAACAATCCCATAGAATGACAAGAAAAGTGTAAAATAGTCCCGTAAAATTGAAAAAACAGAATTACTAAACTATTACAAAATAAGAATACATTTTTCTTGAAACATCAATCTTCTTTGAATCTTGAGTTCGGACATCGCTTTAACTTTTAGGCTTTGGAGGCAACATGGTAGAAGCATCCTTTGAAAAATATAGCTGAACGAATAAATACCTTGTAATATGAAAAACAAGTTTCTTTTACCAAAAATGATTTGGTGATAATAATAAACTATAGGTTTATACCAATTTTAATTCTGGAAAGCACATTGTTCTTATCTAGAATACAATGAAACAGGTAGAACAAGTAACACCACAATTAACAAGGTATTCTTACTTACGCAGAAAAAATCCTCAAAGATATTTCACTAAATAATCACAAGAGTTTACAGACAATTTAATTACAAATACAAACTTACAAACTTTAGTTACACAAGAAGAGCTGCAGTCTCCACCTCAAGTGATATTGATTTGAATCTCTCGAATACAACGGCTCACGCGTCTTGGACTCTCTCCGAACTTTCAAATTCTAAAAGCAATGGTTGGGATTTGATTTTTTCTTTTTGAAAAGAACTTCACAAATTTTGGCATGAATTAAGAAATTCTAAGTGGTAGAAAAGTTTGCTTTTCAAAAATATAGAATCATGAAAATATTCTCACCGAAAAAGCTTGTTAATACAAGGAACATGGCTTGGTTTAAAAAGAGAAAAAGCCATGCAACTTGATTGAAATTTTTCTGCAAAATGAGTTGTCAACAAAGAAATTTTTGTCTTTGGAAAAAAAGTATTCAAAGCTATTTTAAAAAAGAGATGGGCAATGTTTGACAAAATAAACACAGCAGGTCTTTGATGTACGGACTAGTCTTACATTTTTGCATACCAGTCCACAGCTTAAAAGAGCAGAAGAAATAATATGCGGACCGATTTTAGGAAATCCTATATAGGTCCGCAGTTTAAAAACTGCTGGTGAATGAATGCGCAGACCGGTCTCATAAATTTCCATACCGGTCCGCAGTTTAAAAAGACTGTTGCTGATGATTTTTTAACTCCAAATCTTTCAAAGCTTTTTACTAAAACTTGGTTAATAAATTTTGGTCAATTTTCAACCAAATTAACTCTTTTAAAAATTATAACTTTTGACAAAAGTTTTGACAATTTTCCAAGGTGAAAACCATTCAAAGATTTGTGTTGAAAGTTTAAAATTTTGGTTTTGAAAAACAAGGATCTTTGAGTTGAAAATTTTAACCACTTAGAATTAAATAATTCTATCCTCACCAACTCAATGTGAACTAGATAAGTAGTTTACGGCTTCTAGAGATTTGAGTTCTTCATTGAGTGGCCATGAACATTTTACAAAATAAAATGTGTTTTTGTCGAGAGAATAAAGCCAGCTAAAAATATTCCTAACAATCTCCCCCTTTGGCTATTCTGAGACAAAAACACTACAACCTAAACAGACTCGATGACTCGATAACTATAAGGACACAATCCCGTACGTAATTACAATTACATAAGTCAATTAAGCCTATTACAATCTACAAAATTTGAGACATGCCAACAACTCAATTTTGTGATGGTTACGAACAGAGTATTTCTCCTCAATGTTAAACCTGAAAAACTTTGACATAATCATGAGTAGCATATGTAACATTTCTCCCCCTTAATCTAATCAATTTAAAATCAACGGGGTTAAAAATAGTTCCCACACCACACATCCATACACATCTCAAATATAATACTCCCCCTATTTTTGTGAGGAATGGCCAAAGAAGCAACAACCAGCACAGTAAATAAAGGATAAATGACTAAATACATTGTTCATTCGAAACCACCAAGTCCAAAACCATCAACAAAAACCACAAACAAGTTGAGGAATTATATACATACAAAACATCATCAAATAGAGCCAAAAATTGTTTAAGCAACAACCAACAACTGTTTAATCATATAAACAACAAACCCAAAAAGATTGTAGAAAATTAAATCATCTAGAAATGCTCGCTAGCGTTTGATGATCCATCATCTTCTACTTCTTCTTCCTCACCATCCTCAACCTCTTTGTTTTCACGCTCATCTTCATATGCTACCTGGGTGTGGGATGGTTGAGCAGGAGCCTCCATGTCATCATCGCTGTCGAAATGCAAAATTTAAAAATGTTTCCTTATCTTGTCCACCTTCTTCATGATCTTCTTCATGAAGTCAAGAAGCCTGTGAACGTCCAATGAAGAAGCTGGTGGTGGTGGTGGTGGTGGAGCTATGCGACGAGATGATTCTTGGATGATCTTGCCTTTGCTACCAATTTGTTCTCTTGCCTTCATTTGTAGGAATCGATTTTTCGTATCATTTGTGGCTCGCTCATAAATCATAGCTTGAGAGAGGGAGCGATGCCAACTACCAAGATTATATGTTCCCTTTGAAGGTTTAACAGCAATTTCCTTTTTATACCGGGGAACCTTATAGAAGCGTACAAGGATCCGGGTAATCAAGGAACCCATAACTAAGGAGTTATAAGAGCCCGTCCCGTCATGATGAGAAACTAAGCAAGAGGTAATACCCTCAAAGATTAGATTTCTTAAATCAATCGATAAACCGGTACCGATGGCATAGAGATGTAGAGAATCCGAGACATTGAATTTGGAATGATGGGCGTCCTGACGTATACAATAATGATAGATAGAGTATAGAACTCGATAGTCAGGAAGAAGGAAGCCTGTATTGATCTTAAGAAGATTATCCCATTTGTGAGCGGCACCCATTAAAATGGATAGAACATTATTGGTATTTATTTCAACCGATGGGTGAAATGGGAATTGAGGTTGATCAACATGTGAGAGAGAGTAGTATTCACGAATAGTATGTGTTGAAATGGAAACCTCTTGTCCCCGAACCCAACTAACAATCCTATGAGAATTAGAGTTTGAAAGTGGTTAGACCGAACCACGAAAGTAGAATTCCCTCACAATGTGAGGATTGCACACATGATTGACCAAAATTGGGGCCCAACCCCTTGATTCAATCCAATTGCGGACATTGACAAGAGTATTTGGATGTTTGGGATTTATACAAAAGTCGTCCAGTTTGAATTCTCGCTCACAAATGAAAATGAGTCCGGCAAAACGATACCTGTAATCTCAAACATCATCCTGAGATTAAATATGGGGGAAAAATCTCCCCGAAATGTCGTGATGTTCAAATTGAGTTTGATAAACAACTTGAGAATGGTCGGAATGAGGCATGTGGAGAATGTCAGAGGCTTTCCCTTTGCCTTTTGATTTCTGTCGGGTCGAAGGACCCTCCTCTCGACGTGGTCTTTTGATTGGAGGCTGTGAAGGTGGTGGGTTTGGTGGCGAACCAGACCCCGTGGGATCGAGTTCACGATTCGGCCTTTTTGTTTTTGCCATGAACCAACTTAATAATGGAAATAAGCAAAAAATAACAACACATGCAAGGGCAAAAATTACAATGTCCATGATTTGAATCAGAAATTCTAAAAGAGAAATAAAAAACAATGTACCCAGAAATTCGCTCAACAATGATAGAAAAGAAATCCCAAATATGAGCCCTAACAGCGTGAAACAGTGGGACAGGAAGAGAAAAATCTAAAATACCCAATACATGATTTCTTTCTTGAATAAGAAGAACAATCAGGGGAAATCAAAGAAAACTTACTAGTGAAGAGAAAGACCAAGGAATAGATGATCTGAGAGAAGAGAATTGAGAGTAGATGGTGGACTTAGTACAGTGAGGTTCAATGGTGATATGGAGGTAAAGAGAGAAATGCCCGAGATTAAGGATAATGGTGTAGGTCGGTTTGGGGTTCTAGGAGAGAGACAATTGAGATGAAAAGGAAAAAGATTTTAAAAATGGGGTTTTAATATCGTTGGTTTAAGTTTTAAAACATCCCCTGAATCGCGACACACGCATGACTGGTATGAGGAAAGTGGAGACTGATCCGCGTGGAATTTGAAAACACAACTTCAGTTTGCAGACCGGTATGGAAAAACTTGAGACCGGTCCGCGAGGATATTTGAGAACCAATAATAGGGAGCAGACATTTGGAAAAATGGAGATCGGTCAGCATTGAAATTGATTTAGGAAATGTGACCTACGGACCGGTATTGAAAAACATGAGACCGATCCGTGGCAATTTTTGTATATACCCCCAAGGGTAACCATAGTGATCAAACAATACTTAAGTCTTAAGTTTAAATGGCATATATTGCTTCACTCATGAATTCATAGTTTAAACATTTTTATATTATCAATAATAATAAACATGCTAATAAATGACTATTTGAAACAACTTATGTCATATATACTATAACAAGTTTCAATCCATATTCTTTGGTGTATATAATTCATCAACTAATCACTAAATCAACAAATAATGTCCATACATCTAAGGAATATATCATGTGATTCGAATAACACACATATATCAACTGTAAATGGGGTATCTTGCTTTAAGTTACATGCTTATGGCCACTATCATTTACTCAACCATGTTATAATATTTAAATCAAATATAGTTCAAACGAAATGATTATTATAAGTTTAAACCATATTATCGAGTTTTGGAAGCGTATAAAACCCTACCTCAATTTGTAAACCCAAAAAAAGAAGAAAATATGATAATCGGAGCCCGTTCGATGAAATCCTAAAATCCTTGTGTCACCACGCTCCTAGAGTAGCAAAACTCCTAAATTGATGAAGTATGAACTTCACTTTGCGCGGCCCTAACTCACACCTGAACTCCCATGGCGGAAACTAAGGTAGAAGGCAATGAATAATGTCTTAGAGGTGGGTTTGGTTGATTTCAAGCTTAAATCGTTGGTGGAGGACGATAGATGTGTAGGAATTTCTCTCTCTAGAGTTCTCTAGAACTATCTAGGAGTGTTTGGCTCAAAGTTGGGGCAAAAATGGGTGTAAAGAACGCTTTAAAAAGTTCAAAATCGACCTAGGTTCGCTGCTGGACCAGTCTACAAAAAGAACAGACAGTCCATAGCCCAAAAAATGGCCAAAAATAAAGACCGAACCAGTTTGAAAAATTCCTAGACTGGTCCGTGGGTAAAAGTTGTGCTCTGGCTCACTGTTCGTAATTTGGCTATAACTTTTCGCTCAGGACTTCGATTGAGGTGATCTTTATGTACATGGAAAGGTAATTCAAAGATTTACAACTTTTAAATGGATAATTCCCAAAAATTCACTGAAGACAGCGCTATGTCGAAGCGCTACTGAACGAACAAAATTTAGTAACTAGTCTACTTCGCACGATGTTTGACCAACGAGGAGTGTGAATTGGATTTCGGTCAAAACACGAAAGTTGTAGAATAGCATGCAACTTTGATGTAGGCGCAAATAGAGACCAAATTGGATTAGAGACAGAGAAGTTATGGAGCTCCAATGTTAACCAGAAAAAGTGAATTGCACAAGATCAAAACTTCATATTTACCGACCGAAATCGATTCGGACCACCTGAATCACCAAACGATCACTCACATGGGTGTAAAGAAACTAATATAATTAATAGGAAGCATTAAAACACTACAAGGCTTCATAATACGAGATTGCACCCATCACTTTTACAAAGTTAACACTTTAATCATTCTTTACCTCAAATAATATAATTAAATTATACTACATCTAACCCAATTTAAAACAAATTAAAGTACTGGGTATTACAACAAGTATACACATGTGAGAACCCGCGCTTTGGACGCCGACCCCCCGCGGTGGCTATTCCTCTGATTTTTCGGTTTAATTTTGGAAAACGGTTCATTTTATTATAGAGAAAAGGTTACGATTTGCAAAGGAATCAGAGTCGCCAGTTTGTTTTACTAAACAAACAAAAGTCTGTGTAAAAGATGAACATTTATGAATCAAATGGCCTTTTAAACACAATTAATGCGAAATCGATTGATTCGAAGATTCAGGGATTAAATTATGAATTGGGAAGTTGTTAGGCACCCAATTCACCCTTTTGGTCTTTGAGTAAGATATGCGTGGAATTATAATCGAGTATTCGCATACTTATTGATGTTATAGCATATCGGTCCATAATTTTAGGAAAACGGGATTTTAGGGTAGGGATGAAAACCATGTGCTTTGTAATTCGCCCTTTGATTTTTGAAATCAGTGTGTGTGTGTGTGTGTGTGATTTGAAAAATGATTTTTGATAATGATAGATAGCAAAACAAGTGTTTTTGGAAAAACTTAGGGCTTTTCGGAAGCTAATTCGATTTGGAATCGGATATCTGGCAGTTCTCAAGATTCGTTCGTCAATAATGTACCACAATTTAATAATTTAAACTGGCATTGACGCATCTAGTACTCTTATATTGGACATTCAGGTAAGCACCATGATTTATAGATTAAATCGGGTACCAATGTGTATTGATTCCTTCGTAAATCGAGAATGATAAAATTGAGATTTTATGAAAATTGATTGATATAAATATATTTAAAAATGGTTTCAGCTCGTTCTACGCCTTCGATTTTGAAAACATGGTTTAAATATAAAATCTGGACTGACTTTGAGATAAACAGCAATTTTTACATCCAATTTTTCAATTATAACTGATAAAATAAAGACAGATAAGAAATTAAAGCTGAAAAAAATAAAAAATACCTGAGAGCCTAAAAAATAGTAGAATACTATTTTATAGCACTGTTCCCGAAGTCCCAAAGCTAACTGATGCCTCAAATGGGGCCAGTGCAGGTGTATTTATAGCTGTAGAGTAATTAATGGGCTGGGCTAGAAGTGTTTGTCCGCGGACAAAGGGCGTGTCCGCGGACAAACTCCTAATTTAAACATATGAATGTTTTTACAATTCTGGCTAAAATAAATATCAGATTAATCTGATTTTTTAACATGTTATTACCCATGTGAAGACCTACCTACTGTGAACACCTCATTTTGTGACCCCCGCAAGAATTCTGATCTCTAAAGAAATAATCACGCATGCATGCACAAGCATTCCTAGATGCATATATTATGTACATGTGATATAGGTCAAAGAAGAAAGCCAAAAGGACCCCGGATGAGGAGTTACAGAATTATCGAAAATCATCGGAACCGAAAATCGTCAAAACTCCTGGAAACTTGTGAAAGGAGAGTTACGCATTTCAGATCATCCTCAAACTTTCAGAGTTGTTAGAAATTACCATGAGGAGTAGCATACTCGAAAATTAGCTCAATCCGACAGTTGGATCTCCGAAAATTCAGAAAATCATGAGTTAGATTCGGGTGGTCAAATGGAGGTCTTCTCGAAATTAAAATGGTTTAAAGTTTGGTAAGTGGATAGGACTTATTGTGAGGAAGAACATATTCTAAATTCAGATTTTTCGAACATGGGATCCTCAAGAATCAATTTGTCTATCGTGCAATTCTAGTCGAAATGTCCTTCGTAGCAAATTAAAATAAATAGTGGCCTTCACGAATTTTGATCGACCTCAAATTTGGACACAAGCTAGAAAAAATTCGGAGGGAAAACATATCAAAAAATTAGCATAATACAACGGTTGGAAGTTCAATTGTCGAGATTGTTGTACACAAGTACGTTTCCTACGCGGGAACAAACTCTTTCTACCAAGCCAAGGAGACCGAGTCCTTCCCGAACTCCGATCGTCTCCAATTTTTTACAGAGTCTAGAAAACTTATATTGGAAATACATATCCAAAATTCAGCATGATCCAACGGTTAGAACCCGACTTGTCGTGCAAACAAGGGACCTTGTCTACAACAAGTACCTTTCCTACGCGGACACAAACTCTTCGTACCAATCAAAACGAAAGGAGACCTTCCCGAATTCTGATCGAACTGAAATTTTTACACGATCTACAAGACTACTATTTTCAACACATATCCAAAACTTAGGATGATCCAATGGTGGGAAGGCTTCACGATAAGTTCCAAGAGTCCTAGTTGCAATCTCTTTTCTTGCTCTCCAAGTATTTTGACAACTATAAATAGACCCCCCCTCCATTCATTATTTTCATCAACAATCAAGGGGATTTCGTGGTACACACCAAGAGATCCTTATTCTCTCCCTCCAAGGAGGCTTGGATATAATTTTCTCTCTCTTCTTTTATTTATTCGTCAGCTTTATAATTTATATTCTTGTCTGCATAATTTCTATCACTTGATAGCTTTTCAAAACCCCTTTTCAAATTGTTTTTCAAAACCAATGGCGTATAATAAACCCTAATCCAATTTCAAAATAGTATTATTACTTTCTTACTTTTTCAAAAGTCCGAATTAGCGGTATTGTTATACGAAGGAATCGATAGTCGTTATATATTCAATCTAACTCATAGATTGCGGTGTATATGTGATGAATACGCGATGATGAGAGCACTAGTGCCATCTATACCAGTTTAATCAATAGACTATGGTACACGATTGGTTAACTCGCCTCATATCATATCGAGTATAAGATTTCACATTGAATCAGTTTTTGAAAAGCCCAATACTTTACAAAATCACTTGTTTCACTGCATTTATTATTATCAAATTCTCTTTTTCAAATCACACACACACACACACACTCATTTTTAAAATCATGGGCGAATTAGGAAACACATCGTTTTCATCCCAACCCCAAAATCCCGATTTTTTAAGGCAAGCACGAAGAGCTGTAAAGTAATAACAATAGCATGCAAGAATTGAATTATAACACACGCATATCCTACTCAAGAGACCGAAAGGGCGAATTGGGTGCCTAACACCTTCCCGATTCGTAACTTAATCCCCGAACCTTCGAATCAACTGGTTTCGCACACATTGTGTGTAAGAGGATATTTAGCCCATAAATACGTCTCTTTTACACAAATCTTTTTGTTTGTTTACTAAAACAAACTGGCGACTCTTATTCTTTTCAAAACCGATTTCCAAATCAACGACGGAATCACCGCCCACGAGGACCCCCGGGCGTCGAGAACGCGGGTTCTCACAGTGGCGACTCCGCTCGGGATTTTTTAAGAGGATTAGACTCTAAACAAGAATAGAATATGTGTGGATAATTGATTATGTTTGCATGCTTTCTTTTTTGGCCTTTGTCTTAGGATAACATAGATGCGATTTAGGTGGATACCTTGATGACCTTTTTGTTTGTAATAATTGTTTGAGGAAAATCTTTTCATAAATAAAATTTGAAAGTACTCGAACAAACCCTAAAGCGCTTATCATAATATACCTCCATAATTGTTATTTTGCACGCACCCACTATCATCATGCATTATCGCGAGTGTGAATTTACCCTATCAACCTCAGGACCAAAGTCGTGACTAGGCCGTGGACTTGCGGGTCTACACTAGCCAAAAGCGCATGGGACCACTCTCTTTGGCCAAGTACCAAACTAAGATATATCGAGTGACGAGAACACTCACGTACCCAGAATGTATATCAAAAGGTCCTTGCACGTACTCGCCCTTGGGGTATATAGCAAGACCTAGCCAAATAGGAGGGAGCCTTAAACCTTACCCTTTTCAACCACGCTTGCATATAGGATGCATCAGCCTAGTACACACGAATTTCTGTATGTTTTCTTGACCGTCGATCGTGAGAGTAGTGAACAAAAGGTCTTGTCATACATACCAACTCTTGGTTTGGCAAGTACGGTCGGAGGCTGTCCAACCCCGTCCGTAGAAATCCCTCACTAAAACTCGTTAGTGAGAATTTTCCTGTCACTATTTCCATGAAAAGCAACTCTAAGAGGAGAGAACTTCCCGATTTTTAAAAAAATATCTTTCAAAATATTTTCTAAAAAATCGAGTCATTTTCTAAAATGAATTTTTCAAAATTTAATTTTTAAAATCGGAAGGTTATAAGGGCACCCTAGGAATTCATATTCCTACCCTAAACCTATCCACGGGGCTCTCAAGTTGTTGCTGTCGGTCTGTTTTTGCCTTGTCACCAAAAAGTGGTTTTCGATTTTATTTTTCTGTCGAGTCATAGTTTTTCAAGAATTATGCAATCCATGGCAAAATATTGATTTTTCCGTCAAATCTCCGACTTCTTTCTCCCCATTCTTCACCACACTCCGATTATCTACTGCTGGCAAACTAGACGACTCACGAGATCAGATTCACTACCGATCATGACTTCTCATTGCAACACCGAGCTACTACTTCATCAAATCGGGGTCGACAATACTGAGGGTAATTACGGTAAAGCTTCTCATGCAGCGGGTCCGCCGCCTGGTCCCGTTCTCCCACAAACCGAGGGTGGCACCTTAACCCTTGAACACCTCTATCATCTAATCCATGATCTGATCGAGTTTGTAGCCATCATGAAAGATCACCCAGTAGCCACCTAAGCCCATCTTGAGCCCTAATCGCTGTCAGAATACATGCTGAACCAAACCAATTCAATCCAAATCCATACCCAGCCTAAGGTAACTAAACCCGAGACCCAGTAGCCCCACCTAACATTCTCTAACATATTTCCTTAATTCATGCCAACATCAACCACCCACTTCCTATGGCCCTTGCCAACATCGTTTTACCACCGGCGCAAGATCCCAAAACCGCCTGGTTGAACCCTAAACATAACCAACCCCTTCAAAACCATAATCCTCAAGCCTTCCTTGATGCAGATCATAACAGCTCCCTGAAAGCTAGCCTCACCATCATCGCTAGCATGCACTGAGGGTGTAGAGGGTATATGCACTTAGGGTTTCGACAAGAAGACCAGAACATCTCCCCAAAGACTAGTCTCACCATCATCATTCGCACATATTGAGGGTGCCGAGGGTACATCTACTGAGGGTATCGACAAGAAGACCCGAACAGCTCTCTAAAGACTAGCCTCTCCATTCATCATTCGCACTGAGAATGTCCTACCCACATCACCACAACCCTGCTGTTGTCCTATCAGGAGAACCAAAAATCCTGAAGGTAGAATCAAGTCAATTAATTGGTTTAGCAATTGAAAGCCTCCGCATCTCTCAAATATCAACCCTGTCCACACCCACTCCTGAAAATACAGAATATCTGTAAGCCTCCTGAGATTGAGGGTAAGAGCAAAAAGCAATAACGCACACGGACTCAAAAAAGATAGCAACTTGTCAAAGATGGAAGCATGACGCAAGATCAGCAAAATCTCAAGTCGGCAGCACTCCATTTCTCTTATCACCTTACACTCACTCACTGATTGACCAAAAATCAATATTTGTCTTTTCACTGTTGCTATGTTCTCTGAAAATTGTCGGTCTTGCATGCATGCATCTACACTTAGATAATTTCAAGTGGCGTAACATACTTCATAAATCAGGCAACTTAAGATTCATAACCTTTTCAAAACCAAGTTTTTTAAAAATGATGGTGCGATAATTTAAGAAGTATGCGAATACTTGAAATTTAGGGAAGCATGGCATTAGCATTTGCATAGTGCACACACATGAACACTTGCATAAGTGTACCGCGCACCAGTCCAGAATACATAGGCACTAAGCTCCATGGCCTACCAGACAGGCTTCACCACCGCATCCTGGTATATACCTCAATGATTAGTCACACCACCATCACTGACCAGATCGTCATGAAAAGGTCACGTGCCTTCCCAGAAAGGCAAGTCACTTCATAAGCCCGCCCAGAGAGTTAAATCACTTCATGAGCCCTCCCAGAGAGTCAAATCATTTCACAAGCCCTCCTAGAAAGGCGAATCACTTCACAAGCCCTTTCTACAGGCACGATCCAAAGCCCTTTCTACAGGCCAATCCAAAGCCCTTTCCACAGGCACCAATCCAAAGCCCTTTCTACAGGCACCAATCCAATCCAAGCCCTTTTTACAGGCAAATCCAAGCCCTTTTTACAAACACGAGATAAAACCCGTTCCACAATCCAATCTCTTTCTACAGTCATATACCAAAGCCCCTTCTACGGAAAATCCCAGGCCATCTCCACAAACCAAAAAAAAGCCCCCTCTAAAGAGATATAAGAGAAAGATAAAGGAAGAAAGATTGGAATCTTATAATTGATAAGCGGGGAACAAACCCCATAAAAGGGCTTTTGGCTTATCTTATTCTCTTCTAAGAAGTTTTTAAGATACGCTTTCAAAATTTCTCGAATCTAAAATCACAAACACAGCACGACGATGTCAAATGCGAACTTCCAAAGAAAACATTCTCGAATCGCAAGGGCGATGATGCTCAAGAAAACCTGACAAAGTGAGAAGGAACAAAGTGGGTATAAGAAAAAATTGAAAGAGTAGAAAAGATGATAACTCCCACAGTGCCAAAAGAAAAGAATATTGAAAAAATAGAAAAGAAAAAGATGGCAGCGAGAGCCACACCAAGAGTGACAGCTAGGCTAAAAAGCCCAAGGCTACGTCTTGGGTGAAGAAAGCTGTTGACCCTGCGAAAAAAGAAAAAAAGAAGAAAAAAAAATAAGCTGCATTAGAAAGCTTTCAATCAATCAAGGAGGAATAAGGGCATCAAAAAACAGAAAATGATGCAGGCACAAAAAAATTCTTCTCTTGCGAAGTCAGAAAACAATGCCATGGAAGCTGAGCAAGAGGCAAAGTCCAAAATTCATTCACGAGGTTCGAGAACAGAGAGAACGTAACTCAATCATTTCTCAAAAAGAAAGAGGCCAGCCAAAAGTACTTCTTTTCAGAAAAAAAAAATTAGATTACACCAAAACTTTATCTATTTATCTCTCTATGTCTTTTTAGAGACTCTTACCTCCTCAGCAGATCAGCAACTCTCGCATCAGCCCTTATCCAAGCCAGTAGGAGTTGCCTCCCAGTAGCTCGTCAACATGCAGCCTTTATCCTAGCCAGTAGGAATTCTTATTTCTGCAGCAGACCATCAACCATTATATCCTCAGTAGATCATCAACCTTTTCTAGCAGACCATGAATCATCATATCCCTAGCAGACCATATGTTGTAACCAAAGCAATGTCTTCAGTAGACCATCAACCATCATATTCCCACCAGACCACCAGCCCTCACCTTGTCAAGCTAACCGAATCAGAATTGTTAAAAAAATCATCCCTGCCTGTGGGAGTACGTCCCTGCTTGTGGGAGTACAAAACATTCCCTACCTGTGGGAATTCAAAATCATCCCTGCCTGTGGGAGTACAAAACTTTCCCTGCCTGTGGGAATTCAAAATCATCCCTGCCTGTGGGAGTACGTCCCTGCCTATGGGAATACAAAACTTTCCCTGCCTGTGGGAATTCAAAATCACCCCTGCTTGTGGGAGTACAAAACATTCCCTGCCTGTGGGAATTCAAAATCATCCCTGCCTGTGGGAGTACAAAACTTTTCCTGCGTGTGGAAATTTAAAATCATCCCTGCCTGTGAGAGTACGTCCCTGCCTGTAGGAGTACAAAACTTTCCCTGCCTGTGAGAATTCAAAATCATCCCTGTCTGTGGGAGTACGTCCCTGCCTGTGGGAGTACAAAACTTTCCCTGCCTGTGGGAATTCAAAATCATCCCTGCCTGTGGGAGTACATCCCTGCCTGTGGGAGTACAAAACATTCCCTGCCTATGGGAATTCAAAATCATCCCTGCCTGTGGGAGTACGTCCCTGCCTGTGGGAGTACAAAACATTCTCTGCCTGTGGGAATTCAAAATCATCCCTGCCTGTGGGAGTACGTCCCTACCTGTAGGAGTACAAAACCTTCCCTGCCTGTGGGAATTCAAAATCAACCCTGCCTGTGGGAGTACAAAGCCTTCCCTGCCCATGGATATATGTCAGTTCGAGAGAGACTTATTAACAAGAGCCATCCCTACCAGTGAGAATACAAATGCTCATCAGCCAAATCAAAATCAGAGTAAAGAGTAGGACATGTCCCGAACAGCCCATAAATCGCCCGTGCATCCTCAGCGGAGCATGTCATCATTTGCATTGCATTATTTTCAAAATATCATTTGTGATTCATAATAGTGCCACAAAATGATGCGTTCTATTTAACGTCCTGGTTTCTTTGCTTCACAAAGAACCCAGGCCGAGAGGGTCAGTGAACACCTCATTTTGCGACCCCCGCAAGAATCTTGAACTCCAAAAAAACAAGCATACATGCATGCATAAGCATTCCTAGATGCATACATACCATACACATGTGATACAAGTCAAAGAAGGAAGCCGAAAGGACCCCGGATGAGGAGTTACAGAATTATCGAAAATTATCGAAACCGAAAATCTTCAAAACTCCTGGAAACTTGTGAACGGAGAGTTACGCATTTCGGGTCATCCTAAAACTTTGAGAGTTATTAGACATTACCATGAGGAGTAGCATACTCGAAAATCAGCTCAATCCGACAGTCGGATCTCCAAAAATTCAGAAAATCATGAGTTAGATTCGGGTGGTCAAATGGAGGTCTTCTCGAAATTAAAATGGTTTGAAGTTTGGTAAGTGGATAGGACTTATTGTGAGGAAGAACATATTCTAAATTCATCTTTGTCGGACATGGAATCCTCAAGAATCAATTTGTCTATCGTGCAATTCTAGTCGAAATGTCCTTCGTATAAAATTAAAATAAATAGTGGCCTTCTCGATTTCTGATCGACCTCAAATTTGGACACAAGATAGAAAACATTTGGAGGGAAGATATAACAAAAAATCAGCATAATCTAACGGTTGAAAGTTCAATTGTCGAGATTGTTGTACGCCAGTACGTTTCCTACGCGGGAACAAACTCTTTGTACCAAGCCAAGGATACCGAGTCCTTCCTGGACTCCGATCGTCTCCAATTTCTTATAGAGTCTAGAAGACTTATATTGGAAATATATAGCCAAAATTCAGCATGATCCAACGGTTAGAACCTGACTTGTCGTGCAAACAAGGGACCTTGTCTACAATAAGTACCTTTCCTACGCGGACACAAACTCTTCGTACCAATCAAAACGAAAGGAGACCTTCTCGAATTCTGATCGACCTAAAATTTTTACACGATCTACAAGACTACTATTTTCAACACATATCCAAAACTTAAGATGATCCAACGGTGGGAAGGCTTCACGATAAGTTCCAAGAGTCCTAGTTGCAATCTCTTTTCTTGCTCTCCAAGTATTTTGACAACTATAAATAGACCCCCCCTCCATTCATTATTATCATTAACAATCAAGGGGATTTTGTGGTACACACCAAGAGATCCTTATTCTCTCCATCCAAGGAGGCTCAGGTATAATTTTCTCTCCCTTCTTTTATTTATTCGTCGATTTTATAATTCATACTCTTGTCTGCATAATTTATATTACTTAATAGCTTTTCAAATCCTTTTTTTCAAATTGTTTTTCAAAACCAAAGGCGTATAATAGACCTTAATCCAATTCCAAAATAGTATTACTATTTTCTTACTTTTTTAAAAGTTCGGATTAGCGGCATTGTTATACGAAGGAATCGATAATCGCTATATATCCAATCTAACTCATAGATTGCGTTGTGTATGTGATAAATACTCGATTATGAGAGCACTAGCGCCATCTATACCGGTTTAATCAATAGACTATGGTATACGATCAGTCAACTCGCCTCGTATCACATCGAATATAAGATTCTACATTGAATTAGTTTCTGAAAAGCCCAATGCTTTACAAAATCACTTGTTTCACTATATCTATTATTATCAAATTCTCTTTTTCAAATCACAAACACACACTTATTTTTAAAATCATGGGCGAATTAGGAAACACATCGTTTTCATCCCATCTCCAAAATCTTGATTTCTAAGGCAAGCACGAAAAGCTGTAAAATAATAGCAATACTATGCAAAAATTGAATTATAACACGCGCATATCCTACTCATGAGACCAAAAGGGCGAATTGGGTGCCTAACACCTTCTCGATTCGTAACTTAATCCCTGAACTTTTGAATCAACTGGTTTCGCATATATTGTGTATAAGAGGATATTTAGTCCATAAATACATCTCTTTTACACAAACCTTTTTGTTTGTTTAGTAAAACAAACTGGCGACTCTTATTCTTTTCAAAACCGATTTCCAAATCAACAACGGAATCGCCACCCACGGGGACCCCCGGGCGTCGAGGATGCGGGTTCTCATACCTACTATCCAAATTTTAGAATTTTTGGATATCGGGAAGGTCTCCGTTTGATTTTTCCAAATCGAATTCCTAATTTTTTGAATTCTCAAAGATCCGACAGTCAGATTGTGTTGATTTTTTAATATGTTTTTCCAAGTAACATTTCCTAGCTCTCGACAAAATTTTATGATTTTTAGAGGTCGGGAAGTATCAAAACGAGTAAAAAATCAGGTATGTGTCATGGGGACACACTCATTAGAGGGCGTGTCTTCACGACATACACCCTTGTGTGTCGTGGGGACACACCCCCTAGGGATGTGTGTCCATGCGCGATTTCTTTAATTCCTGGCAAACAGATTATCGGATCAATATCAGTTTTTAGTATGTTTTTCCCCATTATATACCCTATTTATCGACCAAATTTGAGCTCATTTGGACTTTGGTAAGGTCGTTTTTCGATTACCCAAAGTAAACTCTCCGTTTTTTGAATTCCCGAAGATCTGGTCGTCGGATTGAGCTAATTTTTTAGTATGTTTCTCCTTGTACCAATGTATAATAACTATAAAATTTTTAGGATGATAAAAAATGGGTAACTCTCCTTTCACAACTTTCCAGGAGTTTTGACGGTTTTCGATTTCGGCGGCTTCTGGTAATTCTCATAACTTCTCATCCAGGTGTCCTTTTAGCTTCCTTCTTTGACCTGTATCACATGTATATGGTATGTCGTAAAATGAGGTGTTCATAAATCTTTTTGGCCTGGATTTTTTGTGAAGCAAAGAAACCAGAACGATAATGAGAACGCATCATTTTGCGGCACTCGCATGAATTACAAGTGATATTTTGAAAACAGTGCTATGCGAATGATGTTGTGCTATGCTATTTGTCTCTTCTTAGGAAGGATGGGTGATTTCTGGACCATTCATGACATGCCACGTGCTGTATTGTGACCTTGTTCTGCTGTACTCCCATTGGTTGGGGAGGTTTTGTCAATGATTTTGGTCTGGCATTGAGCTGATGTACTCCCATCAGAAAGACAATTTTTTCATTGATTTTGATTATGGTACTATGCTGATGTACTCCCATCTGTAGGGACGGTTCTGTCAACGATTTAATTTGGGTGTTGAGCTGATGTACTCCCATCGGTAGGGACAGTTCTATCAATAATTTGATCGGGGTGTTGAGCAAATGTACTCCCATCGGTAGGGACAATTTTGTCAATAATTTAATTGGGTATTGAGTTGATGTACTCCCATCAGTAGAGACGATTCTGTTAATAATTTGATTGGGGTGTTAAACTGATGTATTCCAATCGGTAGGGACGGTTATGTCAACAATTTGATTGGGGTGTTGAGCTAATGTACTCCCATCAGTAGGGAAGATTTTGTCAATAATTTAATTAGGGTGTTGAGCTGATGTACTCCCATCGGTAGGGACGGTTCTGTCAATAATTTGATCGGGGTATTGAGTTGATGTACTCCTATCGGTAGGGACGGTTCTGTCAATGATTTGATCAGTGTGTTAAGCTGATGTACTCCCTACTGTCGTTAGAGCCGGTTCTATTAACGATTTCATCGGGTGTTAAGCTAATGTACTCCCATCGGTAGGGACGGTTCTGTTAACAATTTAATTGGGGTGTTGAGCTGATGTACTCCCAATGGGAGGGACGATTTTGTCAACAATTTGATCAGAGTGTTGAGCTAATGTACTCCCATCGATAGGGACAGTTCTGTCAAAGATTTGATCGGGGTGTTGAGCTGATGTACTCCCATCGGTAGGGACGATTCTATCAATAATTTGATCGGGGTCGAGCTGATGTACTCCCATCGATAGGGACAGTTCTGTCAAAGATTTGATCGGGGTGTTGAGCTAATGCACTCCCATCAGTAGAGACGGTTCTATCAATAATTTTATCGGGGTGTTGAGCTGATGTACTCCCATCAGTAGGGACGATTTTGTCAAAGATTTGATCGGGGTGTTGAGCAGATATACTCTCATCGGTAGGGTCGGTTCTGTTAAATTTGATCAGGGTGTTGAGCTGATGTAATTTCATCAGTATGGACGATTCTGTCAATAATTTGATTGGGGTGTTAAGCTGATGTACTCCCATCGGTAGGGACAGTTTTGTCAACGATTTGATTGAGGTGTTGGGCTGATGTAATCCTATCGGTAGGGACGGTTCAGTCAACGATTTGATTGAGGTGTTGAGCTGATGTACTCCCATTGATAGGGACGGTTTTGTTAATGATTTAATTGAGGTGTTGAGCTGATGTACTCCCATTGGTAGGGACAATTCTGTCAATAATTTGATTGGCTTATCTTTGAAGGGGTGGAGGCAGATGATTTATCTTTGGTTTTAAGAGGTTATGGCAGATGGTCTTGCTATGTACGATTGATGGTTTGCTGGGGACGCTGTTTTGGTGAGGGAGGTTAGTGATTTAGGATAAAGGTTGCTGAGGAAATGAGAATTAATGGTCTACTAGAGAATTAAGGATTCCTACTGGTTAGGATAAAGGCTGAAGGTTAATGATCTGCTTGGGGATGTGATGATTGGTGGTCTTTGGGAGGCCCTGTTTTAGTGAGGAACGGTTGATAATCTATTAGGGGAACCCCTTTTATCTGGTAAAAATCAATTCTTGATGAATTTTTGCCCTGAACATTTTGGGAATTCCTATTTCATTGATCCTCAGATCTCGTGCATGTTTTTCCCTTAGGTTTCTCACCTTCTGCTTTGAATTCTTGCTAAGTTCTCTACAGTATCAGAATTTTAGACTATTGCAGTGTTTTTCCTGACTTTCGGGGAACATTATTTTGTACCGCATCTTTTCTGTTCTTGATGCCCTTATATCACCTTGATTGATTGAAAGCTTTTTGATGCAGCTTATTTATTCTCTTTTTTGCATGGTCAGCAGCCTTCCTCACCCAAGAAGTAGCCCTGGGCCTTTTGGCCTAGCTGTCGCTCTTGGTGTGGCTCTCGCCGCCATCTCTCGTCATTTCTTTTTTTGTGATTTCTCTCTTTTTGGTGCTGTGGGATTTGTCCACTTTTTTACTCTTTCAATTTTTTCTTATACCCACTTTGTTCTCCTCAGCCAGTTTTCACACTTTTATGAGCTTATTTCCTGTGGAGTCTTTAGTTTGAAATCTTGCAATTGGTTTCACCGTGTGTGTGCTTTTTGTGCCTTTCGATCTGAAAATCTCAGGATTTTTTACCCCCCAAACCATTTTGTAGAATTAATCAAGGATTGGAATTTTTTTAGGATAAAAAGAGGGGAATATGGTTTTGCGGTCAAGGGGTGTGTCTGCGAAAAAAGGGTGTGTCTACGGACAGAGGGTTGGAAAAAGGTGTGTTCACGGACAAAGGGTGTGTCTGCAGATAGAGAGTTGGAAAAGGGTGTGTCCGCGGACAAAGGGTCTAGCTGGGGATAAAGTGTGTGTCTCTATATATATCAATTTTACTCATTGCCTTTCTTCACCCCTTCCATTGCTTTCTAGCATACTTTTTTTAATAGTCTTTAGCCTATATCTCAATTTTCTGCTCTTTTTACCATGGCTCACTTTAATCCTTTCGCTAACGTCTAAACCTCTTCAGATCTTTTGCCAGGCTTTCTTCCTGGTGATTCTCCTTATTCTTTATTGGCTAGTGACAATGGCTGCTTGTCTGTGACTCTTCACCATGACGATTGGGAAGGTGTGGACTGGCAAGAGGCTGATGGTGCTGTCCACCGCCGTGCTATATATAAAGATGCCATCATTCACCATTCTCCCTCATTGGCTTCTCATGGAGCCTGCTCACCATCTATTTTTTAATCGCCGAGAGGTACGTTGTTTATGCATGCTATGAATTTCCTATTTTTATATGCCATGCTAGATGTATGCTTACTTATGTGTCACAAATATGTTATGAACTATATGCTTACAATATGCCATGTTAGATATATGCCTATCTATGTGCTGTCATGCCATATTATATGTATGCCTACTATTTTTGAGCTTTTTACCTGCTTTTTCTTTTAAAAATGTATAGTAGGCCACAGGCTCTGGAGCCCACCAATGTCGAGGTTCTCCGAATTCGATTCGGGAAGTTTGGATTGCTATTCCTCTGGCGGTTCGTGAGTTCATGTGTGCGACCCCATTTGGCCCTATTATAGATATGCTGCTAGAGCGCCTGTTGCGTAATTAGTATTGGTTAACTGCGCTGGCTGAGCACTGGTTTGACACCACTCACACCTTTCACTGGAGCTGAGGGGAGATGACCATGACTCCCACGAATTTATTTGCTCTGACAGGTTTGCTGGTTGGTGGTGACCCTATTGAGTCTTCTCCTGCCATTTGTATTTCTTCTGAAGAAAAAATTGCTACTTTAGGATGGGGATTTCCTGATAACGTGATTCGTCATCGTGCATTAGTTGCTCATCTCCGATTTGAGAATGAACATATTTTTTCTAGCGGTGGGGTACGTTCTCGGCAAAAAATTTGTCAACTTAGTTTGTGTATCCTTCTTTGGTATTATAGGAGTTGTTTGTGGCCCGTGGTAGCAATGAAGCGTGCTTGCATTGGTTGGTTGTTTTGAGAGACTTTAGTGTTATTCGTTCTTAGGATTGGGGAGGTTGGTCGATCTTGGCGGTTTTATACGAATCTATGGATAGTTTATCTCGCCGTTCTTTTCCCACCCACCAGGGGATGTCTATGCTTTGGGAGGTAATTTATGTATTCTACCTTTTACTTTAACTTGAATTTTTGCTTATGATTCTTGTTTTATATTTGCTGGCCTGGTTTCTTGCTTACATTAGCCATGGCCCAGCCCGGCTCCTTCCTTCCGGAGGTTTTTCTTATTTTCGTCGGCTTCATGCGGGTCTTTGTCGAAAACCTTATTGATACAAGGATTCGATTTTTTATTGGCCGGACGTTCATGGAGTCACCCCCGATCGAGTATATTATTCTTTATTTCTGTATGTTGTGTTTATTTCTGCACGATTTCTCATTACATCTTTCTGCTCTTATTTTGTAGGTGAATTGGACCCCTTGGTTAGAGTTGCATGGTCAAGTTGCTTTCGAACAGTCTTTTTGTGGCATCTCAAACTTGGCGTTTGTTAAAACATAAGTACGATTTTACTTTTTACCTGGGTGAGAGGGTAATGTGCCAACACTCCCCTGGGCTGGCTTTGATTTCTCCCGCTTTCTCGTCCCTTGAGATGCGGCGACCATGTATCATTTTCGCTGAAGATCGTCTACCTCTTTTTAAAGGTGTTTTTTTAGGGCTTTTCTGGCAGACATGCCTTACCTTCAGTTTATCCAAACTTATCTGCTACGAGAGTCTGTTGAGGATACCCCCAAGGTATTTACGATCGTTATGTTGCTATTAGGGGTGATCCAAATTGTATCCAAGGGCAGAAGTGGTTGAAAATGTATAGGCCAGGCTATATGATAACTGCTGGGCAGTCTACCGAGGATAAGGCTATTCCTGATGCTATCTCAGATGACGGCAATGATGATCAAGATAGTGGAAGCTCTAGGGGCAAAGTCGTCATGATGATTCAAATAGGGATTGTGATCTTAGTGGGGGTGATGGAAGTGGTGGTGGGTCCGGTGGTCAAGGTCGTGGTGATAGGATTGGTAGTCATGGTGATGAGATTGGTAGTCATGGTGGTGACATTGGTTGCAAGGGTGTTTGTCATGGTGGTAGGGTTAGTGGTGGTGTTAATGCTGGTGGTGGAGCCGACGATGATGATGTGGGTGTGACCATGTCAAGTCTCTTTGTTCCCAATTATGTTGAGAAATTTAATGCTGGGGGTCAACCGGTGGGGCCAGGGTTGGACTCACATTTTTCTGACGGTTTATTTAAGTTTTTTGCTGGTTTTAGTTCTTTCTTTTTGGGCAGTCACGCGGCTAGTAACTCGAGAGGTGCTATGCCGCAACATTCTGAAGCGGATTTTTGGGCTACCCAACAGGATTTGCTACAGGAGGAGGCGGCTAGGAGGTTAGCAGCAGATCAGCGAATTCCTTCTGGCCCAGGTCAATCTTTCACTCCTTTTCGTTTGCTCGATATTCCTGATGTTTTACTTTACCTTTCTGGTGGTAAGCCGATGGCGTGTAGGGTTCACTTTGTCCCGACGCTTGATAGGTATCTTTTTCCTGGGCCACCGGATGATGAATTGGTTGTTGTTCGTTGGGGGAATGTGCGTCGTGTTTATGCCAGGGCTTTTGACGTTTAGAGTTTCCTGTGTTTCTGTGCTCCTCAATTGGGCGGACTGTGATAGAGATTATCGTCGATCGTTGCAATTGAATCATGACTATGTAAACGAATCCTCTGATCGTGGTTCACCTACTGATTCTTCTGAGGGGTTGGTTCAGAATAATTTGTATTCTTTAACTCCTCCGGCTCGTCGTGGTTCTTCATCTCGTCATTCTTTATTGGGTCCCGCAGAGGACGTTTGCTCGGCGACTAAGCGTGGTCGCTAGTTATTTTGTAAAAGTTGTTGTATTTTGTTTTGAAAAGTGTATTAGTTTTTTAATGAAAAAAATGTGTTATCAAAAAGCAAGTTACTTTGCTCGAAAATGCCCTATATGTGAAATGTATGCAAATGTAGACTCTTTTTTGAGAACATGTCAAATATTTTTTGAGAAAGTATTGTTTATTTTGAGAAGCTTTGTAGGCAAAAACAGACCTTTTTGTCTTTGCAGACAAAAGGCGGTTTGTGCCTTGCTGGCGAACATCCTAAGGTGTTTGTCTGCGGACGAAAGGGTGGTTCGAGTCTTACGGAGAAAACGTCTTAAGGTGTTTGTCTGCGGATAAAAGGGTGATTTATGTCTTATGGACAAACATCTTAAGGTGTTTGTCTGCGGACAAAGGGTGTGACCCCTATATATATTCCATCATTTCATTTATTTTTTCCACTCACATAATTCTTTCATTCTTTACTCTTCTTCTTTCCACTTATACTATGTCTACTTTTCGTTCTGATGCTGCTCTCCAATTCCTTCAGTCTCTTAGGCTGCTTATGCGTGACGACACTGCTTTGAACTGGGGGAATTAGGGTCGTCTTTTTCACTAGCGGTCTGTGAATAATCAGTATAGTTTTATTCTTGGGGCTGTGCCTTCTTAGGATGCTGTTGATCACGTTTTTCGTTTTACCATTGATGAGCTCTGTCTTACTTATGAAGAGTTCGCTTGGTTCTTAGGTCAGCCTGTCGATGCCAAGCTTGCCACTTTGGCTTCTACCTTCAGTCCCTGCCTGATCTTGCAGAGATTCTTCATGTAGACTCATGCATTTGTCGTTCGATGTTTAGCCCTACTAGCCTGGATTTTCGTTGTCTGGTTAGATTTTTGCTTAATTCTCAAGATGATTCGGGTTTTCTCATGCTCGTACCAGTGGTGTCATGGTATGTTGTTTTGTCACCTTGTTATTTGTTACTAGAGACTTCATCGTTGACTCATGTATTATTTTATTGGTCCACCAAGCTCTTAGTGGACGTTCGATTGTTCCATATGTTTTGGCTGAGACTCTGAATGGGTTATATGCCATATCTTCTGGTGGATCTGATTTTTTTCATGGTAGCCCGATATTACTGTGCATGTGGCTTTTAGAGCGTTTTAGATTTGTATTGGATAGTCACGTGGGCCCTACCATTCTACTGAATCCCACATGTTTTTTCAGTCGTACTTTGTTGCTTGGTGGTTCTCGGAGTTCCTATGATTGGACCGAGGTCTTTGACGAGGTTACCCAATTCATTAGGTGGCATGTGCCCTAGTGGCAGTTACGGTCAATAGTTTTGTCTACAGGGGGTCAGCATTATGTGCGGATACCGGGTCTATGTTTCACTTCTTTTTATATCCCTTCGAGGTTACTACGAAAATTCAATGTTCCCTGGATGGACCTACCTGCTCCTCGAGATTTTAGGGCTAACTCTGTTCTCATTGATGCCCGACTTTCTCTTAGGCTTCTGGTTATGTGGAGGGAGCGTTTCACTAGGTCTTTTGGAGCTGTCGAATTTGGAATTTCTCGCCCTATGGTCGAGGTACATGTGAGGCGGATCTGGGACAGAGTTCGGGACCGGGTTCTTGGTGTTCCCCTTCAGATGCATTGGTTCGAGTTTATGGAGGAGGCTCCCAATGCTGATAGTGATCGGGTATGAGATTATGGATCAGGCCAGGATCGAGCGTTCTGCTCAGGATGACCACATGCCACCCCAACTAGCTTAGGGATGCTTCGTATTTTCTGAAGATTTTAAGGTGGAAAGATGTTTTAGGGTGATTTTTTGAAATTCATTTTATTTTTGTAAACTTGTTTTGTCATTTTGAAAGAAAAGTATGAATGTAGGGGTTATTTTATTTTATAAAAATTATACCAGGCGTGAAGTCACTTCTCAGGTTACCTACATTCTTCTTGTTCTTGTATCTCAAATCTTGGTTGTGAGGCTCAAGTCTACGTAGTTTTTAGGTGTGCCCGCTTATATCCTTATTTATAGTATTTCTTTAAACGATCAAGATTAACCGAAGAGTTGAACTATTGTCCATCTGTATCTATGAGTATGACTGCTCCCCCGGAGAGAATTTCTTTGACAATGTACAGCCCAGTCCATTTCTGTGCGAATTTACCTCTCGGATCTCTAGCTGGTTCCCTGATTTCTTTTAGCACCAAATCATTTATCTGTATCCCTCTTGCTTTCACCATCTGATTGAATGTTCTGGCGATTCTTTTTTGATATCCTTGCTGATGATAGGCGGTTTTCAGTCTTTTCTCATCGAGTAGTGCCAATTCTTCATAACAGCTTTAGGCCCAGTTTAATTCAGATCCAAGCTCTTCAGTATCACCCTTAGTGATGAAATTTCCATTTAAATCGGCATTACTGCTTCCATCCCATATGTTAACGAGAACGGTGTTGCATTTGTAGACACCCTTCGGTAGTGTAGTATCCCCACAACGCATATGGTAGTTTATCGACCCAGTCTCATCCACTTTTCACCATTTTACTGATCACATTCTTTAGGTTCTTATTTGCTGCCTCTACTGCGCCATTGGTCTGGGGTCTGTAAGGAGATGATTTATGTCTTTGTATCCCATATTCCTCCATTACGTCATTAGTTTCTCTTTCAAAGTGGGTTATGTTATCAGACACTATTTCATGCGGTACTCCATACCTGCCGATGATGTTTCTTTGGATAAACTTTGCCACTTTTTTGGCATCAAGTTTCGCATACGATTCTGCTTCTACCCATTTATGAAATAGTCGATTGCTACCAATATGTATTTGTGCCCATTGCTTACTGGTGGTGATGTTTTTTCGATAACATCTATTCCCCAAACTGAGAAGGGCTAGGGTGTTGTCATAGTGTACAACTCTTTTAGAGGGAGTTTCTGAGATTTTGCATGAACCTGACACAGGTGGCATTTTTTTAACATGGTCGTTACAGTCTTGCTGCATGGTGGTCCATTAATACCCTTGTCGGACTATCTTGCGGTCCAGGGTGTGTCCACTCATGTGGGGTCCTCATTCTCCCCTGTGTATCTTGTCCATAACTGGTTGAAACTCTTCCTCTTTGAGGCATCTGAGATGTATTCCGTCGTGACTTCTTTTGTACACTTTTCCCGAACAAATAATGAATTGAGCTGCCAATCTTCGGAGTGCTATTCGGGTTCTCTTGTCAGCATCCTCAAGATATTTTCCTTCCCTTAAAACCCTCCAGATGTCATAATACCATGTTGATGGGTTTACCACTTCCTCTCATTCGCACTCAAGGACGAGACAGTATGCAGGAATTTTCTTTTGTTTAATGGCTATCTGTACTATTTGCATATCTTCAGAAATTTCTACCATTGATGCCAGAGTTGCTAGTGCATCAGCAAAATTATTTTGATAGCGAGGAACATGATGGAATGTAACCCTTTCAAACTTGTTTGCCACCTCTTGCAGTCGGTCTGAGTAAGGTATAAGCTTATATTTTTTGATCTTCCATTTTCGGAGTATCTGATGAATGATTAGGGCCAAATTTCCAAATACATATATCTTTGTTACCCCTTTCTCAAGTGCAATCTCTAACCCCACGATGCAAGCTTCGTATTTAGCAGTATTATTGATGCAATCAAACTGTAGCATAAAGGACAATGGCGAGTGGACTTGATCAGGTGAAATCAACAGGATTCCTACCCCATAACCATTTTTGTTTCCAGCCCCGTCAAAATATAGCTTCCATTCACCCTCTACTTCTGCGAACATAACTGTTTCATCTGGAAAGCTGGGTTCTTCCATTTTTTCCCCTTTTATAATAGGGTTACCAGCTAAAAAGTCTGCGATAATTTGCCTTTTAATCGGCTTCTGAGTGACATAAGTGATATCAAACTCTGACATTAAGAATACCCACTTGGCCATGCGATTAGTTAACATCGGTTTTTCAAATAAGTACTTTAGCGGGTCCAATCAAGCTATGAGATTAATTGAGAATACGAGCATATAATGGCACAGTTTCTGCGTGGCCCAGATTAATGCTGCGCATGATCTCTCCAACGACGAATAATTTCTTTCAGATGGTGACAACTTCTTATTGATATAATAGATTGCCTGCTCTTTTCGGCTTTGAGCTATGTGCTGGGCCAACATGGCCCCTGCAGCAGTTTCATTAACCGTAAGATATAGCAATAAAGAAAGTCCCGGCTGTGGCGGAGCGAGGATTGGTGGATTTGACAAATATTCTTTGATCTTATCGAATGCTACTTGACACTGTTTATTCCATTAGCCATCTGATGACTTCTATAACAACTTGAATATGGGTTCACATTTCTGCATGAGATGGGATATTAATTAGCTGATATACTGTAGCTTACATAAGAACCCTATAATTTCCTTTTCGGTGCGTGGTACGGGCATTTCTTGGATTGCTTTTACCTTGGCAGGGTCTACCTCGATTCCTTTCTTGTTAATCATATACCCCAACAGTTAGCCTTTGGTTACCCCGAATACACACTTCTATGGATTCAATTTCATATGGTATTGCTTGAGTCTATCAAAGAAGGTCTTGAGGGCTGAAAGGTGGCCCTCTCTCTCTCTTTAAACTTAATGATCATGTCATCCACATAAACTTCTACCTTCTTATGGATCATATCATGGAACAAGGTGGTTGCAGCTCTTTGGTATGTTGCCCCCGGCATTTTTAATTCGAATGGCATAACGGTATAACAATAGGTTCCCATGGCGTTATGAAGGTAGTCTTATCCTGGTGGTCGGGGTGCATTTTTATCTGATTGTAACTATCAAACCCATTAACAAATGACTTCAGGGCGTGGTTGGCGGTGTTATCTACAATGAGATCAATATTAGGCAATAGGAAATCATATTTTGGGCAGGCCTTGTTGAGATACCGATAATCTACACACACTCTTATCTTTTCGTTTGGCTTCAGCACTGGCACCACGTTAGCCAACCATGTCGGATAACCCACTACCCGAATAAACTCCACTTTCAGCTGTTTCTCTACTTCTTCTTTGACTTTGAGTGACTATTCTAGTATTAACTTTTTGAGTTTCTGTTTAACTGGCCGGCATTTCGACTTAGTGTGGATTTCATGCATTACTATATTCGTGCTCAATCTTGGTATGTCTGCATAAGACCAGGCAAAGACATCGGCATATTCTTTCAACAACTTATAAAAGTCTTTTTGAATGCAAGTTTAGAAAGAGGGGCGCCTTGTTCGCTAGCTCTGTTGTTTGCGCAGTTCTTTTCTTTCTGAGTATAGATTGGGCTTCGTGTGCAGTGAGAAAGTGAACTTCATATCGTATATTGGCAGGCCACCTAATATGTCAAATTCATAAACCACTTTTGCACTCGGCTTTCTATTTTCAAAAGTGAACGAAGGAAAAATGAACTTAATAGAATTTGGTTTTCGAATTCCAACAAGTCGGTAAAACACGATGAAAGTCCCATTCACTGTTTTACCGCGTCCATTAGTTCTTCTATCCTGCCCCCTCTTTTGTTGTCCCAACCAAATGAATGATAAAATAATTAAGTTTCAGTTAAAGGCTGACCCCATACATCACAGCCCACGAACCTAATCTATATTCTCAAACTACTACGCTAACGAATCGTCCTCGACTTTTAGGAAGCCTAAGAGGAGTCTCCTTTCCACTTATTGATTAGGGGGGACCAACTACTACTCCCTCTTCTTCGGACCCTGCAATAGAATGATCAACTGGCCTCCTTCTATAAAAGCGCGCACCCATTACAAGGCAACTAAAACACGTTTAAACAGCAATTTTGCATCCATCATGTTAAACTTGAGAAGGGGGTGAAAGGCCTTCGAAGGCCTTATTTCATCAGAAATGAGGGACCAGTCGAGGGAGACTCCAGATTTAGTGAGTTTTTGGAATCATGGTCAATTTAGCGCCGATCTTTACTTCCTTCCTATATTCATTGGTTCCTAGGTTAACTGTAATAGTTTCACCCTCCTCGATTTGGATTCTCTGTTCGTGTTTTTTTGGGATATCATTCATGGATTTGATTTCTGCTGAGGTAATATGAGACACATTTGGATACTAAGAAATATATGCTATATTATTAATGACAAAACTATTAAAAATATAAAAAAATTCTCCTAAAAGCTCATATTCGCTCATTCTACCCACAATTTTATCCCTTACAATTTCACTCCCTTTCTCGCTCAAATGTTCCACCTCTTTAACCGAACGGATCAGTGTGACCGGATCATGTATTTTCTTTTCCCCAATAATTACCATGATTTGTGTCTCTTCAATGAACAAATTCTGCATCATACTTGTTATATCTTCCAACTCCTTTTCGTTATTCTCATCCTAAAGCTTTGTGTCATAACCCCGACCCTCGGTGTTATGACACAAAGCTTCAGCTCTTCACTTGACTTGTAGTGCTCCATGAATTCCTTTAATATACTCTTCCAATTGGCTACCTTGTGTTTTTCCAACCTTAAAAGCCAACTGTGTGTGGGCCCTGTTAAAGTCTGATGGAAGCCCTGGGCCAAGTGAACCTCGTTCAACCTATACAATTGCATAGTACTGACATAGGCCTTAAGATGTAAGTGTGGTGGATTATTTCCCGAGAATTTTTCCACGCTGAGAAGCTTAAAACCTGCCGGCAACCTAGCTTCGAAAAAGAGAAACAGATTTTGGAAATCTGCCATGTCATCTGATTTATCAGTCACTTTTTAATTTAATGCTTTCACTTGTTCTTTCAATAAGGTGATGGCCTGTGACACCCCGAATCCCGTTAAGAGGTTTTCACATTTGAGATCTAGTTAATCACGGTGTCGTACGCGACAACGGGTGTACGTTATAAGAAATTAAGCAAAGATCTATTCCAGAAAAAATTTGGCATGTGAATTTATAAAATCTGATATCCGCCCTGTAAATCAAAAGAGTATTCTCCATCCAAGTCATTTCAAAAACAAACACTTAATAAAAACACTCCACATATGAAATTACTTTAAGTACAATCAATTCCAAATCCCTTATCAATAAACAACAAGTTATAAACAATACAAGTGTCTTAAAATATAATATCAAAGCCTTTATGGCATAGTCCTTAAGTTAAAGGACTACAAAGTAGTTCAAGGTCATCAGAGCTTCTATAAACGTATAATGCGTACCACCCTCGAGTATGGACCTGCAAAACTGTTTAAAAAGAAGGAATGAGCCAAATCCGGGCTCAGTGGGAACTATAAGGGTTAATATAGAAAATAAGGCTTTTCATATGAAAACACTTGCATCTTTTATATAAAAAATAAATAAGTCAGTTAATACAATATATGGAAACCATGCTATAGGGATCATTTATATCTAGTATGCTATTATTGTAACCGGTGTCGATAACTGCTCTTTATTGTCTAGTAATGTGTGAGGTGTGTTCATTTCCTAAGCCAAATATTCATAGTTACCGCTTTGCTTATAGTCCCTTATTACATCCATACTTGGCTTACTATAAGGCTTCTCACACTTAATAATTTACTAAGTGTACGCTCAGTATGATAAATTAACACTTCCCACGAATAACATATAATATATTAAAGCATATATACATACACATACAATTTCATAGCTCTAGTATCCAGCCTTAGCTTACCCCGCGGTACACTAAGCCTAAAACTCGGGTTCCCGAAGGCCTCTAAGCTCTAAACGAATCATGTATCCTCCTAACAAACGAACTACCCAGGGACTTGATCCTAACTTGTACTTCATTTGGAGTTAAACCCATGCAGGCCATTTTCCCAGGGACTACGCTTCAAATACTTAACAAGTGGGATACCCGTGCAGGTATGTCCGTCGAAGGATGAAGCTACACAAACTAATCCGCAGTCAAGGAAGCTATAAACCCTAGGACTCCATCCCTTTTCTCATCCGTAGGGAGGCTGAATACGTCAGTATGAACATATCACAATAAATCTTCATAATCATAATCAACCAACTAGGATTTTTCTTGAGGTCTACTGTGCACAGAGACAGCCGGCAACTCGGGATTTTCTGCCCCCAAGGCAGGGACCCCCTACCAGGTCCACCTAGTGGTTAGCCCTCAAGGCTGTATCTCATGTATATATAAATCATGTCCCCCAAGGACAAATATAATAACAATGATAACAATCTCAATCCATTCAACACAAATATATAAGTGAATACCACAACGTATAGTGAAACATATAGGATTTAGCATATGAGTATTAATCATCCATATAGTGCCAAACAATATACACTAAGCCTTTAACTCTATCGCGCATATTATTGTGTTTGCAGGACAATCCTCCAAGGAGATATCAGTTCCTCTAATCAATTACATTCCACTAATTCATTTATATGACGTAAACGAAGATATCATTTAAGTGGTCCCTCACCATACATAATTTAATTGAACAATTCAACTAGTGTACCCCAATTTAGGTATAACTAGATTTTGTGTATAAAGGTCCTAGTCTGACTCCTAAGGACAATGATCCTTATGTGTAACGCATAGCATATATGTCTATCTCCATACCCCGAGGAACAATTAGCTAGCTTCTAACCTCTCGCAATAACGTAAATACACCACAAGGTCCTAACCCAGCGTATAGTGTTTCGTCATGGTGGGTTTTTGTATAATACGCAAGGGCAACCTCTAATACTAAAATCTAGTAACATGAGTATCCTTAATTGTGGTTTATAACACATCCTTAACCCCATTTTAAATCCATATCCCGAAATCCCCCTCATACATGGTTTATACCATAGCTAACAAATGGGTATGATGTGTAAATTTCATATCATGATAATACTTGTTTGTAGGTGTGATTTATGCAATAATCTATCAATATGTACCACTAATTAGACACAAATCCAACCAAATCCGGATGACACATCACAACCTAGAGTTTATGAGGAAAATCCCCAATTTTGTAAGAAAATCTCTAATGCAATGAGTAATAAGTTGGAAAATAGGTTTGATAATATGGTTCCCACCTTATATGAAGCTTTCCTCGAGCTAAATGCGATGAATCCGAGCTTTGGTAGAAGATCTCCAAGTTTTTGCCAAAACGCCCTAACTTGTAGCAATGGAGGAATCAAGAGGAGGAAGATGATGAATAGTGTGTAGGAATGGTGATTTAGGAGGATGGCTTAATTGTGGTGAGAATTACTCACAAAACCCCTAAAATCGCACCTCCAACCTCTCTCTAGAGGCTCTCCAATAGATGTGTAAAAATGAAGAAGAAAGGGGATGAAAGAAATATAAAATTCTAGCCCAGGTGCATGTAGTCGACTACATCAAAGGCCATGTAGTCGACTACATCTATTCACAGCACAGATTTCTGCTGTTTAGTCACAGGCTCAAATTCGCACCCAATTTTGGCAAGAACTAGGTCTCAGCCAAAACATGAAAGTTGTAGAGGGGATTGAAATGAAGATGTGGCCATAAACGGGGAGTCGTTTGGACCTCAGATGAAGAAGTTATGGCCTCTCAAAGTTGGCCAAAAATTAACTTTTTCGAAAAGTTCAAAACACGCGATTTACTTCCTGTTTTCGATTCAGGCCACCTGAATAACGAAACTATTGATTCTGCAAACTTAATATATCTAATATGATATGATAGAGGTGTCGGGTCAAATACGCGATGCTTGGAACCCAATGTTCACGATCTAACGGCGATAAAGCCTTAACCAGGCTTAATGGAAGGATTAACTCACAAATAAAAATACGGGGCATTACATGGCCTCATTTTCCTTGGCCTGTTCGACTATTGATAAAGCATACTGCCCCATGTACAGATATGGTCCGTGCCCTTTGAAGAGTGGGTTATGGTGCTGTCGAGGTTGATTGTGTTTAGGATGAAGCCACAGATTGATGGCATCTGGTGCTTGTGGGCCTTGGTGAGGCGGAAGAATGGGTAAAACATTTTGTTTTGGTAGAATATTCTGTTGTGATGGGGGAATTGGTTGGCCTCAGCCTTGATTTTGAGCAGGATTAGGGTTTAGTAAGTTTGGTTCCGTGGGTACCCGGGCGGCAAGCAATATATCTAAACGGGCCTGAGTGGTTCTCTGCAGATTGGCCATGGTATTCATAGATTGGGCCATACCTTGTATCATTTGGTATAGTTGTTCTGGAGATTGGGCTTTGGGGTTGATGGGTAAAAGGAGACCGAGTGGCGGATCCGCTGCATGGTGCTGACCCTCAGTATCATTACCCCCTCCTTTGTTATCCTCGACTTGGTCATTGTGATAATCGAAAGCATGTTGTGGCGGCATTATAAGAGGTGATTTCGGTCTAGTAAGTCTACCTGTACGATCTCTACCAGCTCAACTGGCCAATGTATTTCGGTATGAAAACCTGCGAGTAATGGAAAAAATCGGGACATAAGGGTGGCGTGACTTTTATAGATAATGATACTTCCTACCAATTTATTGCGTAATTCACGAAAAACAGTATGACGATAAAATGCAAATCGAAAACTACTTTTTGGTGTTTAGGCGAAAGCAGACCGACAGCAACTTAAGAGCCCCATGGACAGGTTTAGGGTAGGAACATACATTCCTGGGGTGCCCTTATAACCTTTCGGTTTTGAAAAATATTTTTGGAAAACGTATTTTTGGAAAATGACTACATTTTTTTGGAAAACATTTTTTTTTAAATTAGGAAATTCTCTCCTTTTAGAGTTGCTTTTCATGGAAGTAGTGACAGGAAAATTCTCACTAATGATTCTTAGTGAGGAATTTTTACGGGCGGAGTTGGACAGCCACCGACCATACTTGCCAAACCAAGAGTTGGTATGTATGACAAGGCCTTTTGTTCACTAATCTCACGACTGACGGTCACGAAAACATGCAAAAATTCAAGTGTATTAGGTTGACGCGTCCTATATACAAGCATAGTTTGATGGGTAAGGTTTAGGCTCCCTCCTATTTGGCAAGGTCTTGTTATATACCCCAAGGGCAAGTACGTGCAAGAAACTTTAGATATACATCCCAGGTATGCGAGTGTTCTTGTCACCCGATATACCTCGGTTGGTACTTGGCCAAGAGTAGTGGAAATAAGAGCTTTCGGTTTATGTTGACCTAGACGAGCCAACTCCTTACTCATTAAGCAGTATTTTCAGGTTGAATGGGGTAATTTCACACTCACGATAATGCATGATAATAGTATGTGCGTGCAAAATAACAATTATGGAGGTATATTATGATGAGCGCTTTGAGATTTGTTCGAGTACTTTCAATTTTTATTTATGAAAAGATTTCCCTCAAATAATAATTACAAACAAAAAGGGAATCAGGGTATCCACCAAGATCGCATCTATGTTATCCTAAAACTAAGGCTGAAAAGAAAAGCACGCAAACAGGAACGTTTATCCACACATATTCTACTCTTGTTTAAAGTATAATCCTCTTAAAACAATCGTCCTCATTAGAGTCGCCACTGTGAGAACCCACGCTTTCGACGCCGGCCCCCCGCGGCGGCGATTCTTCTGATTTTCCTGTATAATTTTGGAAAACGGTTCGTTTTATTATAGAGAAAATGTTACAATTTGCAAATGAATCAGAGTCGCCAGTTTGTTTTACTAAACAAACAAAAGTCTGTGTAAAAGAGGAACATTTATGAATTAAACGGCCTCTTAAACACAATTAATGCGAAACCAGTTGATTCGAAGGTTCGGAGATTAAGTTACGAATCGGGAAGGTGTTAGACACCCAATTCACCTTTCAGTCTCTGAGTAAGATATGCGTGCAATTATAATCAAGCATTCATATACTTATTGATGTTATAGCGTATCGGTCCATAATTTTAAGAAAACGGGATTTTGGGGTAGGGATGAAAACATTGTGCTTCGTAATTCGCCCTTTGATTTTAGAAATCAGTGTGTGTGTGATTTGAAAAATAATTTTTGATAATGATAGATAACAAAACAAGTGTTTTCGAAAAGATTTAGGGCTTTTCGGAAGCTAATTCAATTTAGAATCGGATATCTGGCAGTCCTCGAGATTCGTTCTTCAATAGTGTACTACAGTTTAATAATTTAAACCGGCATTGATGCATCCAGTACTCTCATATTGGATATTCAGGTAAGCACCACGATTTATAGATTAAACTGGACACCAACGTGTATTGATTCTTTTGTAAATCGAGATTGATAAAATCGAGATTTTATTAAATTGACTGATAAAAATATGTTTAAAAATGGTTTCAGCTCGTTCTACGCCTTCGATTTTTAAAATAAGGTTTAAATATGAAATCTGGACTGATTTTGAGATAAACAGCAATTTTTACAAGCAATTGATCAATTATAACTGATAAAATAAAAACAAATGAAAAATTAAAGCCGAAAAAATAAAAAATACCTAAGAGCCTCGAAAATAGTAGAATACTATTTTATAGCATTGTTCCCGAAGTCCCAGAGCTAACTGATGCCTCAAATGGGGTCAATGCAGGTGTATTTATAGCTATAGAATAATTAATGGGCTGGGCTGAAAGTGTTTGTCCGCGGACAAAGGGCGTGTCCGCGGACAAACCCCTGATTTAAACATATAAAGGTTTTTGCAATTTTGGCCAAAATAAATGTCGGATTAATCTGACTTTTTAAGATGTTATTACCCATGTTAAGACCTACCTACTGTCCAAATTTCAGAATTTTTGGACATCGGGAAGGTCTCCGTTTGATTTTCCAAACTGAATTCCCGGTTTTTCGAATTTCCAAAGATCTGGCCTTCAAATTGAGCTAATTTTTTAATATGTTATTCCCAGTAACATTTCATAGCTCTCGACAAAATTTCATGATTTTTGGAGGTCAGGAATTATCAAAACGAGAAAAAACAAAAAATCAGCTGGGAGGGGTTTGTCAGCGGACATAAGCCCCAAAGGCTTGTGTCCCAACAACACACCTTTGTGTGTCGTGGGGACACACCCCTAGGGATGTATGTCCTTATGCGGTTTTTTTAATTCCTGAAAAACAGCTTATCGGATCGATCTAATTTTTTTAGTATGTTGTTCCCCATTATATACCATGTCTACTGAGCAAATTTGAGCTCATTTGGACTTTGGGAAGGTCGTATTTTGATTATCCAAAGTAAACTCTTGGTTTTCTGAATTCTCGGAGATCCAACCGTCGGATTGAGCTAATTTTTGAGTATGTTGCTCCTTATGGCAATGTCTATTAATTCTCGAAGTTTGAGGATGATCAGAAATGGGAAACTCTCCTTTCACAAGTTTCCAGGAATTTTTACGGTTTTCGGTTCCGGCGGCTTCAGGTAATTCTCATAACTTCTCATCCGGGTGTCCTTTCGACTTCCTTCTTTGACCTGTATTACATGTATATGGTATGTATGCATCTAGGAATATTTGTGCATAAATGTGTGTTCATTTTCTTAGAATTCAGGATTCTTGCGGGGATCGCAAAATGAGGTGTTCACAACACCTAAGGTTTCTCTACAATACTTTATTTCTCTTTTATTTATATTATATCGACGAGGTAATCACCTAAACTTCTTTTTAAGTTAAGTTATATATTTGTGTACCTGTTTTTATATATGTAGACCTTTTATACTTGTTGTTTCATCCACTTTCTATTTGAATAAACTTATCGTCGAGTTACCGATATCTATTGTTTTCAAACAAACCTTGTTTTCAAAACCCTGATAAAAATTATTTGTAAAATCAGAAGAAGTAAGTCATTATTGTCTAGACAAACCCAATTTTTCAAAACTTGGACTAATAAGCTTACATAGGAATTAAACTTGGATATATTATGTCTTTTATATAGACTGTAATGTATCTGATACGCTCTCCTTAAGTGTTTAATTCCATATCAAATCAATTTTGATAAAATTTGATCTTTTCTAAATTAACCAAACTAGATAATTGATATTGTCATATAAGTAAACAATACCGAATCAATTTTAGGATTTCAAAATAGATAAGATAAACTTGTGTCACTAGCAATCATACTTTGGCAAAATCAAACGTCAGATCACGAAATATAATGTTTTCATACCCTTCCCCATTTTCTCCAAAATCAAGTTTTCATAAGATATTTCTAGAAAGTAATAAAATATTAGTAAAAGCATCCAAGTTTTTCAAGATGGAATAAACATATAAAGACTACTAGAAACCGAAAGGGTAGAACGGGTGCTTAACACCTTCCCAACCCATAATATAATTTTCGAACCCTATTGAATCGTGGTTTCATAGCCAAATGGGTAAGGGAAAGGCTACTTACACAATTCTTTTGTCCATTTTGTCGTAAAACGTATTAGCGACTCTGAACGAACCCTCTTACATCTAGAATAAGATAGAGGGACACACAATTTGAATTATTACCTTATAGAAGAAATGAATTAATGGGATTTCTTCCAATGTTTTAGACCCTAACTCCACATTTGCAGATTCTTACACATTCCTTACGTTGTTTTGCTCGATCGACTTAGTGATGAAAGAGCATAGATTGGGGCTGGTAAGTTGTTGACAGGCGCAAGTTCCGTCAGTTTGCCTGTACGATGATTTTGTTACTGATCCAGGACTACTTCGTGGCTCAAGGAAGAGACGAGGCAGGCATGTACTATTCATACATGGGATTGGGGCGGTCTTATCTTGGCTAGGCTAGGGCTCGTTCACCCCTCCTTTCCTTAAACTTTAGGGTGATTTATACTTTAGTACCCAAAGTTTCATGATTCTGTTAGTTGACCATTTTTTGCTGTTAAGTCTATTGACCTAATGTCTTAATCTTATTTTGATAATAATAATAAATTAATTATGTGTAATTTAACATGTTTCTTGATACAAGTATATAGTTCATTTACTTGGAATATTCAAGAAAAATATGACAAGGATCACTCATTCACTATTTGATCATTGGACATGACAATGAAGATCAAATCTCTCAAAGCAAATCATGAAGCACAAAGGATCAAAAGACTATATGAAATGCTTATAGGAAAAAGTTTCAATTGAAGATCAATTCGAAGAAATAAATCAAAGCATTTGAAAACTCGTTAATTCAGTAATTGAGTGAGTGCTTAAGATTTATGTAAAGTTACTTTATTGATCAAATCCTTATAGCTCAAACATATCATGCATCTTTTAAAGATTGATTCAAACAAGCTTGAAATTGAATTTCTTTGAAAAACATCATTTTACAAAGACCGAGTTTCAAAATAAATTCATATTAATTTTAAATGATCATCTTTTAAGCTCTCATTAAAATAGGTATCTTAGAAACATATCTTAGAGGTTCATAAATCATTAGAATTGTATTTGGAACTAAATTGCTAAATTGTAAAAATATTTTTATTTTACATTTAAGAGTCGCTCAGTTTTTGCACAGCTTTGATCTAATGGTTGTAAGGTCTAAATTGTATTGGTTTAATTCCTCGTCAAAAACATAGTTTAATATGTAAGTCGTTAGTGCGTCATTGTGAATTTAAAGATCACACTCATCCAGAGAGCTTACGAAGATCTTGCAATCGATTCATGTTAATGGTAAGCTTGGTATAAATGTTTAGATTCATGTCTAAATGGTGATTTAAATTCCATGGTCATTTGGTTTTCAAAATTGTGTTTTCCACCTTTTTAAAGGGTGGACCAGTACACAAATTACTAATGTGAACCGGTCCGGCGTTATAGTAAAATTCCATGGAATTTGCCTTTCTCCGAAGGGTGTACCGGTACACATTTTGTTAATGTGGACCGGTCCAGCATTTAAAGGTGGACCGGTACACATTTTGCTAATGTGTACCAGTCCGTCAAGGATTTTTTGGGTATTTATTTTTTATCGCAAAGTCTTATCTGTTGGCTTATGTTTCCTATCTCTAAAAGGAAACTTGATATATTTTCTTTTATAAATTAACTCATTTGCCCAGAGATCATTAAGGCTCTTTTCTTAATCAATTTACACACCCTTCAAGAGCTATTTTCGTAAAACCACCACCTAGGGTTTGAATCAATTCTCATGCCAAATTAATTGTTCTTCTTCAAGAACAACGAATCCCTAATTCGTTCAGAAGCGCGAGGCTATCAAGGAGATCGAAGAGAGTCCGAGACAAGCGATACGCTGTGTTCCAAATCGAGAGATTCGAGGAGGAAGCTGCTACACTAGAGGTTACTACTAGATTTGTTCTTGTGCGATTAAAGGCTTGTACGTCTAGTCGGTTAGTGGTTAATCGAGTATGTACCTCTTGTGATTTTATAGTGGGATTGTTTATTGAGGATTAGTCCTGCACTGCAGGGATACCTCGTTAAATCTTGTCTTGATTATCTGTGATTGATTGTTAGCTTTTCATATGCATGCTAGACAAGATTAAACAAACTTTTGAAATTAAAATTGGTAGATTCTTTAGTTTAAATTTTTCTACGTCAATAAAATTGTTTTTTCGTATATACCGGAGAATAATATACTTAGGTTAATTCACTTCGCACGCGTTCTTAGTTTTTTAATTGGTATCAGATGAGTGTTTCCTTAATTTGCTAGGAAGATCTTGACCTAGGTTTTCTCTGTGTCTAGTATGGGTAATGGTGAATCTTTTGCCCTTATCTTAGATGGTTCTAATTATCCTTACTGGAAAGCTAGAATGCGCGGTTATCTCAAATCCAAAGATGAACGCGTATGGCTAGCGGTTTAAACTGGTTGGACAGCCCCCACAATCAATATATTGTTGATAATATAGTTAAAACTACGCCCAAACTAGTGAATCAATGGTCAAAAGACGAACTGGAACTTGCTAAGTGGAATTCAAAAGGCTTAAACGCAATCCAAAGTCATGTTACTGAGGATGAATGTAAAAAGATAGCCACGTGTGAGACCTCAAAAAAGGCATGGGAAATCTTGCAGGTGATTTATGAAGGTATTAGCACTGTCAAAAACTCTAAAATCAAACGTTTAACAGCTGAATTTAAAACGATTAGGATGAAAGAGAATGAAACAATTACCGAATTCCATAGCAGGTTGAAAGACATAATAAATTTTCTATACAACCTAGATAAGATCATCCCTGAACATCTAGTTGTTAAGAAAATACTTAGGTCTTTACCAGATCGTTTCATTCCCAAAATAACTGCTATTGAAGAGAGCAAATATTTAAATTCTCTTAAAGAAAATAAACTGTTAGGATCACTTCAAACCTTTGAAGCTGATGTGCTCTTAAAATCATCATCTCAAAAGAAGGACAATAACATTGCCTTCAATGCTCAACAATCCCATAATTCTGATGTTGACAATGATGATGATGACATATACCTTAATGATGATGAGATGGCCCTTCTAGCAAAAAATCTTGGAAAATTCCTTAGGTTGAATAAAAAGTTCAATAATCGTCCTAATAAACCTAATGGAAACAATAACAAAGGAGGACCATCGAATCAAAGAGGCAATCTAGAGTCAAAACCGCAGTTTGGGAATAATAGCGCTAAAAAGGATGAGTGCTATGAATGCCATGGGAAGGGTCACTATGCTTGGGAGTGTGTCACAAAACTTAACAAGCTTAAAAAGGAGAACCAAAATAATCGTTCCACGAATGCTACTCTTAGCGATAATGAGGATGGTTCGCAATCCCATGAAGAGCAGCAATACACTGCTTTTGTCGCCTGCCTAGGACAGTCTTCAATTCCTTCTGATTCTAAGGAAGAACAGGTCATCGATTCTAATTCATTTCACGGGTCAGACAATGTTGACGATGATAATCATGAAGAAGAACTTGATCTTCAAACAACCTATAACCAGCTATGCGAAGAGATGGTTAAGACCAATAAGAGAAACATCAAATTAAACACTAAGTTAAAAAAATTTAATGAAAAGATGGATCTATTGAGAAAGTACGAAGGTTTAATTAGACTGCTAAAATCCGAGAAAGAAGCATTCTTGGTCAAAGTTTATGAGGTTGAATCTTCAAGACTGTCGCTACTTGAAGAAAATGAGGAGCTCAAGCTCAACCTTACCTCCCTAGGTAAAGACAAAGAAGGCCTTGTGTCTAAAATTCAAAACCTTGAAAAAGAATTAGAAGAGGCTAAGTCTGTTAAGGTTGAACTAAAGACTAGGTCAGAAAAACTTGATAAAATCCTGCTAGGACCAGTTCGCTACTCGAATGATAGAGCAGGTATAGGCTTTGACAAATATAATCCTTCCACTTCCCAAATAAAGCCTATATTTGTGAAACCTCAAAAAACTGAAAAATCTATTCCCAAAGCTCAAAATTCTAGGACATTCAAGTCGCATAATTCAATTCCTTAGAATTCTAGAGCTAAGAAAACCACTCCTAAGAAAACTCAAATTAAGATGAACTTCCAACCATACCTATGCACTCATTATCATACGGAAGGTCACTTAAAATAGTATTGCTATCAACTTAAGAGTCCATCATATGCCTTTAGCCAATCAAACTACAACCCACTGGCTGGTTTTGAGGAGCATCTTTCATACTTGGTCAACAAATCAGAATATCTCATTAAGAATCTAGAAATGGCGTGTTTCCCTAGAAATAATCTTAATAAGAGAAAGACCAAGAAAATCAATAACATCAAACCCCCTTCACAAAGTCAATCCAAATCCAAGCAAATTTGGGTAAGGAAAGATTCGAATAAGTGTTATGTGATTCATACCGCTCTCAAAGCTCAAAATACATCTCTTTGGTATTTTTTGGTATTTTGATAGTGGTTGTTCCAGACATATGACTGGAGACCGAGCAATTTTCTCTAACATAACTGAGAATAAGGAAGGTGCAGTGACGTTTGGGGATGGGAGTAAATCGAACATCCTTGGGAAAAGAACTATTTCCATATCCGGTTTCCCAACTTTAGATGACGTTCTGTTTATGGAAGGTTTGAAAGCAAATCTTATTAGCATAAGCCAGTTGTGTGACAATAATCTTCACGTAAACTTCACTACAAAAGAATGCGTGGTTCTTAATTCTGATGGAAAGTGTGTTTTACATGGAGAAAGATTGTCTGATAATTGCTACTTTATATTACCTCAGTCGATAGCAGTCTGCAACAATGTTACACTCACTCACGGTGAGTTGTGGCATCAACGTCTAAGCCATATAAATTCCAAAGATCTCAACAATTTATCCAAAAAAGGTCTAGTACCTGGCTTACCATCACTAGGAACACTTTCATCTGAAGTATGTGGAACGTGTCAAAAAGGGAAACAAATCCATAGTCCACATAAGAAGTCTGGATTTCTTGCAACTTCATGTGTCTTAGAGTTAATCCATATGAATCTCATGGGTCCTATGCGAACAAAAAGTTTAGGTGGCAAGAAATACATACTAGTGATGGTTGATTACTTTTCAAGATTTTCCCTTGTTCGATTCTTACGGGAAAAGTCAGATGCTAGTGATTCCATCATCAATAACATTAAGTTGATCCAAAATCAGAAAAATATCACCGTCGCCCGCATTTGCAGTGACAATGGTGGAGAATTCAAAAATTCAAATCTTATCGAATTTTATGATCAACAAGGAGTTAATCATGAATTTTTTGCACCTCACACTCCACAACAAAATGGCATTGTTGAAAGAAAGAACAGAACCATTCAAGAAATGGTTCGTTCTATGCTCCTTAAGAAAACAAGTTCCTAGGAGATTCTGGGCCGAAGCAGTTAATTCTGCATGTCACATTGTGAATAGGGTTTATCTCCGTCCAGGTACAAATCACACTCCTTACGAAATTTGGAATGGAAGAAAACCAAATCTAGCCTATTTTCATGTATTTGGTAGTAAATGTTATATCCTTAAAAATCATGGAAATCCAGGGAAATTCGATTCCAAAAGTGATGAAGGAATCTTTCTAGGCCATTCTCCTACTAGTACAGCTTATCGGGCATTTAATCTAAATACACAAAAAATTGTTGAATCTATCAACATTGTAATAAATAACAATGTTGTGTGTAAGTTCAATGAGCCTCCAGTAGAATTCACAGACGTGTTCAAGTCCAGTGATGAAAGTGAATCTGAAAGTGAGAAAGAAAGCAAACATGAGACTAAAACTCATGATGATGTTAATTCAACCTTGGCTGCTCACTTAGAATCAATTCACTTGGGAGAAACCTCATCTCTGGATGATGATGTATCTCGTTCTTGGGTTAAAAAACGTGTTGATACTTCCAAAATCATTGGAAATCCTTCTATCGGTGTCAAAACACGTGCTTAAATCAGGAATGAAGTAGCCAATCACTGCTACATTTCTCAAATTGAATCCAAGAATGTCAAAGAAGCTCTTCTTGATGAACATTGGATCATGGCTATGCAAGAAGAATTGCTTCAATTTGAAAAGAATCAAGTGTGGGAGCTCGTATCTCGGCTTAAAAAAACGAATGTCATTGGAACCAAGTGGATTTTCAAGAATAAGTTAGATGAACATGGTTCCATAGCTAGAAATAAGGCGAGGTTAGTAGCTCAAGGTTACACACAAGTAGAAGGCATAGATTTTGATGAAACCTTTGCTCTTGTAACTAGGTTAGAATCCATTCGACTTCTGTTAGCTATAGCTTGTCACCTCAAGTTTAAGCTTTATCAAATGGATGTCAAAAGTACTTTCCTAAACGGATACTTACAAGAAGAAGTATTCATCGAGCAACCAAAAGGATTTTAAGATCCTAAATTTCCAGATCATGTCTATCACCTCCGAAAAGCCCTTTACGGATTGAAATAAGCTCCTAGAGCTTGGTATGAGCGATTAATGTCCTATCTGTTAGGGAAAGGGTTTACTAGGGGCAGGATAGATAGACTCTGTTTGTTTGATATAAGAATAAGGGAATTTTGGTGGCTCAAGTCTATGTGGATGATATAGTCTTTGGATCCACCATAGATGAACATACTTAAGAATTTGCTGATGTCATGAAGAGTGAATTCGAGATGAGTATGGTTGAAGAACTGAATTTCTTCCTAGGTCTTCAAATACATCAACGAAATGATGGGATATCTATATCTCAAACTAAATATGCAAAAAAACTAGTGAAGAAATTTGGTCTAAAGAGCGCAAAACATACTAGTACTCCCATGAGTGTTGGTACAGAGCTATGCAAAGATACTTCTGGCAAGGATGTTGATCAAACCTTATTTCGTAGTATGATAAGTAGTTTCATTTACCTAACTGCTAATCGTCCTGATATTGCCTTTAGTGTGGGTGTATGCGCTCAGTTTCAAGCTAATCCCAAAGAGTCTCATCTCACAGCTGTTAAACGAATTATGAAATACGTGAGTGGTACTCTAGGCTATGGCATATGGTATTCTTTCGATACTAATGCTTGTCTTTCTGCATATTCCAATGCCGATTGGGCCGGGAATGTAGAATATCAAAAAAGCACGTCTGGTGGTTTTTTTTTATGGGGACATCTCTTGTTTCTTGGTATAGCAAGAAGCAAAATTACATCTCTCTATCCATTGCTGAGGCTGAATACATTATAGCCAGGAGTTGTTGCACACAACTTCAATGGATGAAACAAATGCTGAGTGATTACAGGATAGAGCAAGATACAATGATTGTATACTTTGATAACACGAGCACCATTAGAATTTCTGAAAATCCGTTCAGCATTCTAGGACCAAACATATTGAGATTCGATATCACTTTATTCGTGAGTTGGTCGAAGAAAAAATTGTGTCCTTATCTTATGTTCCTACCGAAAACTAGCTTGTAGATATTCTTACGAAACCCTTAGACAACACCACTTTTCATAATCTTCAAAAATCTTTGGGTATTTGTCTCGTAGAATAAACTTGGTAGGATTTGCATCGGTCGGTTCTTAGCTCCTCGCATAGGCACCGTTTGCAAAATTAAAGATATTTGAACTTTGATGCACAAGATCAAATTGCTTAAGGATGACCATATGTTTTATATGCTTATTTTTGCTGCTCTTGACAATTAATATTGATTATATTCTGGCACTTGTGATGAGATCTAATATTTTGTTTTTCTAAAGCTTATTAATAATAGTTTGCTATATCAATCATATATAAGTTTGGTCTTAAATCCCTTTCATCACACACTACAGGATCAAAATAAAATTCTTGAAAATCACATGTGTTAGACCTTGATATCCTCTTTAAATGAAAGATAAGCACTCATATATAACTATATTTAGTGAGAAGAAGTCTGAGTATTGTGATTGCAATTTGTGAGCCTTGGTGTTGGTGGAATGAGCTTCAAATAAAAACAAGCAAAGTAAGAAAAAATGTAGAGGGGATGGAAAAGGGCTACCATGGTGGAAGGAGAACCGTAGCTCCAAAAAATGGTATATAGCCGGCCTCCACCAGGGGTGAAAGCCTCCATTAAATCTTTATTAAATGCTTGCAATAGTTGGTTCAATATCTATGCAGAAAATTATGATGAAAAATTATGAATTGAGGAAGGAAAGTTAAAAATTTAATGACTCAGAGGCTCTCTAAATTTTTCTGCATATGAGTGAATATTTTTTCAAACACGTGTGTCTTCAATGAATTTTTTTTATTGATCCATCTTCACGAACACTATGGGATTTAATTCTATGCACTTTGCAATGCTTGATATAACATTTTAATATGTTTCTGAGTCCTAGATTCCTAAAATATATGTGTCCCATAAATACTTATGTTCCATGTTACTCAGTATAAAATCAAAATTTGATTTAAAGCAGCAAAGCCCCAGCATACACTGCGGACCGGTCCACACATTGTTAATGTGTACCGATCCGGTGCCTTTTTCTCATCCTGGCAGTTTTTATATTACAAACCGGTCCACACATTGCTATTGTGTACCGGTCCGCCATATAAGAATTGGGTAGTTTGGTCCTTTCTCATCATTTTTCGAATTTGGCTCCTTAAATTCCTCACCCCTTTTATACAACCGCCTCCTTCTTCTTCCTCTTTCACTTTCTTCCTCACACGGCTAGGGCTTGGACTCTCTCTCTCATCCATTCTTCATCCATTTCGCCATTAGCTTTCAATTGGGTAAGATTCTTCATCCTCTTTCCTCCATTTCATTTCCTTTTTCATGGATCTTCTCATGCACTTTACCATAGTTAGTTTTCTTTCTTTAATTGGTGTGTTTATGGCTAAAACCAAGATTCCCTCCAAAGTACCAAAGAAGAAACAAAATTCACCTCCAAACCTACCTCCTTCATCACCCCCCGTTAAAAGACCTAAGTTTGATTCCTATAAAAGGAAAGGAATCCGTACTGAATCATCTCTTCCCCCCACGGATTCTCTCATTTTGGCTAAATCTAAATCCAATCCTGGTACTTTCTTTCCACGATTTGCAAATGAGAAAAAGCAGAAAGAATTTGTTTCTAGGTTTTCCAAGGTTAAAATTGTAGGTCGAAAAATACCCTAGAGGGGGGGGTGAATAGGGATTTTAAAACTAAATCGGATTTTTAAAATTAATTTAAAAATATTGTGTCTATATTTATCAAGCAATCAATAACAAAGTAAATTCCAAGCACAACGAATAATGGCACAATATAATAGAGTAAGGGATAGAGAGATGAAACCGATCAAAGTCGAAGATTTTTTTGTCCACACGGTTCGGCTTGTTCCCCCTACTCCGCGCTCGGTTAGTTCCCCTAGAAATTCCACTATAACCGATCTTCTTCCGGGTGAAGATCAAACCTCTACAAGTGTATACTTATCACACACTCTCACAAGTATTGAAAACACCTTCAATACTCTCACAAGATAACCCTCTTGCTAATACTATGAGATACACCACTCAAAAAAATGATTTGAACAAGTTTTGGTGGCTAACACCAATGTACAATAGCTTTTGTGTATAACACATTACAAATGAATCTCACACTAAGAGATATTTAAAAATTGATCAATGAATATTAGCTCAAATAATGAAAAGATTGACCAATAAAATAGCTTGTATACTTGAATAATGGAGATATGTGTAAATGAGTTTATATGATCATTCAAGTTGATAAAAATGAGTCTAAGAACTCATATATATAGGTAGCAAAAGTTTGTAGCCGTTTGTAATGGAGAAATAATTAATTGGGGCAAAATTGCACATTTAGCGAAGTTCCAACGGCTAGTTTTATGCAGTGTAGTCGACTCACTGGAGGACCATGTAGTCGACTCACCATTAATCATGTAGTCGACTACATGCTTCTGGTGAGGGGCCGTTTGTGCAGTTTTCCAACTTTTGCATTTTGAGTCCAAAATTCATTTTAATGCTTGGCGAATGTTATAAATAAGTTTCCAAGACTTCTAAATTAGTTTTTGTACCAAAAATCATTCATATAAAATTATAGCGAATTTTTTTAAGGCGACTAGTTTTCGGTAAAAATACGTTTTTAAGAATAAAACTAGTTTTGATCAATTTTGACATGGTTAAATTATTTCATGAGCTATTTAATTGAGCAATGATATCTTTTACATAAAATCTAAGCACTCATTCAATATAAAGATGCTTCGGTCTTCGTGATGCTTGAATTTCTTGTGCGTATCTTCATTTGATAGACGTTCTTGATTCTTTCTTGGTTTTGATAACTTATAGAGTATATTGAGATCATTCTTGTGCATATCTTTATTTGTTTAATGATCTTGATCCTTCTTTGACTTTGTATAGCACATGTGAATCTCTAGAGTTGATTTCTTGTGAATAACGGCAATTGCAAAGCTTGTGTGAGAATATGATTGCTTCGGTTTGAAGTTACACTTGGTCGGAAGATATATCGGTTAAAGTGGCTATCATCATTGGAACAACCAAGTTAAATAACACTATATTAACTTATTGTAATTATCAAAATAAGATTAATTGACTTTAAGGTCAACAATCTCCCCCTTTTTGATGATGACAATAAAGTTAATGTGTGTTTATAAAAGATAATAATTTTAAGCATATGAATAACATGCTCCCCCTAAATAGGTGCACGGATAAAAATTATATAAGTAATTAATGAAAAGATAAGTACTTGCATAAGTTCAAATTTAAATAAATTAAACATACTTAGTAGTTCTTGATTAAGCATAAAATAAACAAACATTACATAATAAATAGCATAATAAAAACAAGCGATAAAATAAACGAGTGTGTACCATTCTCACTCATGACACACACATAACACACATATACTTCTCCCCCTTTTTCTTCATCAAAAAGGTGGGAATCACTCTTGTGGAGGCGGCGGCGGAGGTGGATCCCATGGTTGCCAACCCGGAAAGATGTAATCTAGATGATAGTGTTGAAAGGCCGTCTCAATTCGATTAAAGCGTTGGTGCATCTCTTGACGGGTGTTGGCCATTTGAAGGGATAAATTGTTAATGGCATCCATGAGTTGATCTTGGCGAGGACGTCCCCTTTGACGTGGAGGAGAAAGAGGGACTTGTTCATATGCTTCTTCTTGGGCAACCCCTTCTTCTTCATCACTAGCCTCTATGTCATTTGGATCATTAGAGATCCATCTCCCATTGTCTAAGTGGTAGTGCATTTGATGAAATGTCTTTCCGGTGTAGAGCTCATGTTCGTTTGGTTCCCTTGAATCGGTCTCGTCATCAAGTGGAATATCATAAAATTTAAATAGGCGTGTAAGACCCATACCATAACCAAGACCTCGAGCCGAGTGAGACATGATATCTATGAACTTGTCAAAAATTAAGCTAGCATAATCAAGCTTGTAGTTGCTAGCAATGGCCCAAGTGAGGAAAATATCATAGTTTGTGACATTTAAATAGCTTCCACTATGAGGAATTATGCAATGAGTAATGATGTGATGGATCAATCTAGCATGTAGAGTAAGCATAGAGCAAGAAATTCTATCATAAGCATTGTTTCTCCTATTTTGATGACGTGCCTTCAAGAGTGGCTTAAGTGCGTCGTAACGGGTGTAGCCAAATAAGGTATCATAATTGCTAGAGATGATAGTAGTGCCATGACGATTAATTCCAAACATTTGTGCAAGAATATCTTTGGAAAAGGTGATGAATCTACCTTTTAGATATGTTCTTAAAAGAGAGATGTCGGCTACCCCATCGTCATTTAGAGGGTGGTGCAAATTGGCATAAAATAGGCGAATCAAGCGCGGATAAATATTCTCGTTGATATCCAAAAAATCTACAATCCTTTGTTGATGAAAAACATTTGTGATACGCAAGCCATTCTCCGAAAATAGAGTTCGATTGAATTGTTTACCTTCCACGATATCGCGGTTGATAAAATCCGAGTTGAAACGAGCTTCTAGCGAAGCATTGATGAAAAGTGGTGGTCCTTGTTGTGGTGGAGAGTTTGATTCTCGAACGCGTCGTCTTGTTGATCGTCTAGCACTTGAAGCCATGGATATGATGAGAGAGAAAGCTTAGGTTTATGGTGGGTTTATGGATTTTTGGTGTAAAACTTGAAATTAGTAAGTTTTATGAGAGGAATAAGTAGTGTAAAGTGTTTTAGAGTGATGTAGTAGAGTGATTTTGAGAGAAAATTGAGAGATTTTGGGTTAACAAGATGTAATTTTGAAAATTGGGTTAGGGTTTGAGAAGAGAGAGAAAGTGTTGAAATGGGTTATTTTGGGTAGATTTGTAGAGATTTGATGTGTATTTAGGATGGATAAATGATGTAAAGTTGTTATGGAGCAATGATTTAGAGTAATTTTGAGTTTGCAAAGCTTGAAGGTGTGAAAATGGTGGTATTTTCGTGGGTTGTGAGGTGAGGAGGATGAAGAAAATAAGAGAAAAATATGTATAAAATAGATAATGCTGCCGAGTCAACTCAGTGGGTCACCAGGCCATGTAGTCAACTACATGAGGCATGGTGTAGTCGACTACACTGCCTATTTTCCTGCCATTTTGAACATTTTGCTCTCGATGCTTTTCCATTGTTATTTCTTCACTATAAGGCTGCAAAATACTTTTAATACTCATAGTAATATGTTAAATTGAAGCAAACAAAAATTTATAAGATGAAAAATAAAAATAAAATGAGGCATAATTAAATAATGTATGCTCACAATTAAGCATTATTAATCTCTTTTATGAACTTTTTGGAATAAACTAGATGTCACAAGCTCTAATCATACCGAGTTCACGTCGAATAGTACAAAAACGATCATCGGGAAGTGGTTTAGTGAAGATATCCGCAAATTGCGATTCGGTGCCAACGAATTCAATATCAACATCACCTTTTTGCACATGATCACGAATAAAATGATATCTTATCTCAATGTGCTTAGTACGTGAGTGTTGTATGGGGTTCTTGGTCAAGTTAATAGCACTTGTGTTGTCACATTTTATGGGAATGTGGCTAAGACTAATTCCAGAGTCCTCTAGTTGTTGTTTAATGTACAAAGTTTGTGCACAACAACTTCTGACCGCCACATATTCGGCATCGGCCGTTGAAAGGGCCACCGAATTTTGTTTCGTGCTTGACCAAGATACTAGTGCGTGTCCAAAAAAAATGACAAGTGCCACTAGTGCTTTTCCTATCGATTTTGCAACCGGCAAAATCCGCATCGGAATAACTAATTAAGTCAAAGTCATTTTCTTCTTAGGTACCACAAACCCAATGAACTAGTACCCACAGAACTAGAACCGAGATAACGTAATATCCGTTTTACGGCAAGTAAGTGTAATTCTTTAGGATCCGCTTGGAATCGTGCACAAAGACATACACTAAACATAATATCCGGCCTAGACGCCGTTAAATATAATAAGCTACCAATCATACCTCGATACTTCTTGATATCCACACTTTTACCTTTCTCGTCCTTGTCTAGCTTCAATGTGGAACTCATAGGAGTGTTCATGGACTGTGCGCCTTCCATGTCGAATTTCTTCAGAAGTTTCTTCACATACTTTTCTTGATTAATGAAAATGCTTTCTTTGCATTGTTTCACTTGTAATCCAAGGAAGTAGTTCATCTCACCCATCATGCTCATTTCGAATTCCTTTTGCATACACGTTAAAAAATCCTTGCAAAGATTTTCATTAGTAGAACCAAATATAATATCATCAACATAAATTTGTACAAGTATCATGTCATTTTTGTGACTTTTGATAAATAAGGTGGTGTCAATTTTACCTCTAACAAAATCATTTTTAATTAAAAATGAACTTAGTCTATCATACATGCTCTAGGTGCTTGTTTTAAGCCATATAACGCTTTAGACAATTTGAATACATAATCCGGATAAATATGATTTTCAAAACCGGGAGGTTGTTTTACATAAACTTCCTCTTCAATAAAACCATTTAAGAAAGCACTTTTCACATCCATTTGATATAATTTAAAATTCTTAAAACATGAATAAGCAAGGAGCATGCGAATTGCTTCTAAACGAGCAACGGGTGCATATGTTTCTTCATAATCAATGCCCTCCTCTTGATTGTATCCTTGGGCAACAAGTCTAGCTTTATTTCTAACAATTATACCACTTTCATCCTTTTTGTTTCAAAATACCCATTTAGTACCAATAATGGTGTGATTTTTAGGTTTGGGAACAAGTGTCCATACTTTGTTTCTTTCAAATTGATTGAGCTCTTCTTGCATAGCCATCATCCAAGATTCATCTTGTTCGGCTTCATTTATGTTTTTAGGCTCATATTGAGAAACAAATGCCACATTATTGCATACATTTCTTAAAGATGATCTAGTCATAACTCTACTAGATGGTTCTCCAAGAATTTGATCAATAGGATGGTTTGGACACAAATTTCCAACTCCTAGGAAAATCATTCGAGTTTTGCTCGGTTGTATTTTTTAATTCCTTAGGAGGAACTTGAGCACTCGAAGTTTCTTCCTTAGATATATCATTAATTTGAATATCCGAAACTTTTTGGGTAATTTCAACATCATCATCGGAACGTACTATGGGTGAAAAAGGGTTTGTCTCATCAAATACAACATGCATAGATTCTTGGACAACTAAACTTTTCTTGTTGAAAACTCTATATGCTTTACTATTAGTGGCATACCCAAGAAAAATTCCTTCATCGGATTTAGCATCAAATTTTCCTAAGTGATCACGATCATTTAAAATGAAACATTTGCAGCCAAAAACTTTAAAATATGCAATATTTGGTTTCTTGTCATTCCATAATTCATAAGGTGTCTTATCTAACCTTTTACGAATGATAGTGCGATTAATTACATAACATGCGGTGTTGACGGCTTCCGCCCACAAATATTCCGGCAAAGAATGTTCATTAAGCATGGTCCTAGACATCTCTTGAAGAGATCTATTTTTCCTTTCAACAACACCATTTTGTTGAGGAGTTCTAGGTGCCGAAAAATTATGACTAATACCAAGTTCATCACAAAAACTTTCAATATCAACATTATCAAATTCTCTACCTATACTTCTAACACGCACAATAGAGACATTTTTTCATTTTGAATTTTTCTATAAAATTTTGCAAAAACATGTGGAGTTTCACTTTTGTGAGTGAGAAAGAACACCCAAGTGAGTCTAGTATAATCATCAACAATAACAAAAGTATATAATTTACCACCCATACTAGCAACCGAAGTTTGACCGAATAAATCAAGATGCAACATATCAAGAGGTCTAGATGTAGTAATATCTTTCTTAGATTTAAAAGAAGATTTATGTTGTTTACCAAGTTGACATGCATCATAAATTTTATCTTTAACAAATTTGGTTTGAGCCAATCCTTTAACTAACTCTTTCTTAGACAAATTATGAATTAAATCCATATTAGCATGTCCTAGTCGTCTATGCCATAGCCAAAATACATCATTAATGGCGGATAAACATTTAACATCTTGTTGTGATAAATCATCAAGTTCAAGAATATATACATTGTTATTTCTATATGCAATAAGTAGAATGGAATCATCACTAACATTCTTAACAATACAACGATCGGATTTAAAAATTACTTCATAATCTTTATCACATAGTTGACTAATGCTAAGTAAATTATGTTTCAAACCATCAACTAATAGAACATTATCAATGCATGTGGAATACTTACCAACCTTACCTATACCAATGATTTTTCCTTTGGCATTGTCCCCGAAAGTCACATTCCCTCCTTTCTTGGGAATAAGACTTAAGAAGTTGTTCTTGTCTCCCGTCATGTGCTTTGAGCAACCACTATCCAAGAACCATTTCGTTTTGCTTCCTTTTGCTTTCAAGCATACCTACACCATAACTTTAAGTAACTTCTCCTTTGGTACCCAAAATGTGTTGGGTCCCTTCGGGTTAGCAAACATAATGGTTCCTTTTGGAACCCAAGCAAGCATCCTCTTAGGAAAACTTTTATTACGATAAAAGCAATGATCCACATGATGAGTGATTCTACCACAATAGGAGCAAAGATGAGTGGGATCATGAGGTGTGTATGTTTTGAAAAAGTTTTTATAATCCTTTTGGTTATCCATTTGGTTATAACCCAAACTGGCCTTGTCGAAAACACACCTTTGTATTCCTAATAATTTATCCAAGTTGTCCTTTTCTTTGGTGAACTTGGCTAAACTATTAGTTAAGTCATCCACTTGATCTTTTAATTTGACATTTTCTAATGCAAGTGTATTTGGAGTTTCTTTCTCCTTTCCTTTTTTCAAAGTTTTGTTTTCATTTTTCAAAAACATATTTTCCTTCTCAAGGTTATCACATTTGCTAAAAATAATCAAATTCTCCTTTTTGAGGTTTGTATACATTTTAGACAAATTTTTGAACTTTTTATGCAATTCCTCAAACATATCATATAATTCTTCATAGTCATTCTCATCATGTATATCATTATTAATGGAGGCATTATCATCACTAGATGAGTCATAAGAAGAATGTACCTCGTCATCTCTTGCCATAAGGCAAAGATTTGCCGTTTTCTCGTCGCTTTAGTTGGCATTGGATTCACCTTCTTCAGAATCACTCCAAGTGCCTTTAAGTGCATGTCTTACTTGTTTGAATGCTTTGTCTCTTTTATCTCTTCTTTCTTTCCTTCTAACCGGGCAATTTATTTTGAAATGCCCTGGTTCATGGCAATGGAAGCATTTCTTTTCTTCCTCGTTATCAACTTTTGGTTGAGTAGATCGGTCATTGTTTCTTCTTGATGAGGGATCAAAGTTGTTTCCTTTTCCTTGAAACTTCTTCTTTTTGGCTAGAAATTTTATGAATTTTCTAGAGAGGAGAGCCATATCCTCATCTTCTATCATCAATTCCTCATCATCATCTAATTGAGTTGCTTTGAGAGCTAGTGACCTTTTGGCTTTTGAATCACTTTCTTCTTCTCCCGCCAATTCCTTCTCATGGGTTTTAAGTGAACCCAAGAGTTCATCCATGCTTAGCGTTTTGAGATTCTTGGCTTCTTGAATAGCCGTTACTTTGGGTCTCCACTTCTTGAGAAGAGTTCTAAGGATTTTTCGAATCTTGTCTTCATTTGAATATTCCTTTCTAAGAAGATCTAAAGCATTAGTAATAATAGAGAACCTACTATACATGGAGGCAAGTGTTTCATTAGGCTCCATTTTAAACAGTTCATAATCATGAACAAGCATATTAATATTATCATCTTTAACTTGTGAGATTCCTTCATAAGTAACTTCTAATTTATCCCAAATTTCTTTGGCGGTTTTACAACTAGAAATTTTGTTGTATTCATCTATTGTTAATGCACAATAAAGGGCGTTCAAAGCTTTAGCATTAAATTAGATTTTCTTAATATCATTCTCATCATATTCGGAAATAGATTTGGGAGTAACTTTACCCTTTTCATCGGTTTTGGTAATTTCATAGGGTCCAATTAGTGTAACTTTCCATTGTTCAAAATCACTAACTTAAAGAAAAGTACACATACGACTTTTCTAATAACTATAATTTTTGCCATCAAATAGAGGCGGTCTAGTGGTGGAAGATCCTTTGTTGATACCGGTTCCTTGATAAATAGACATGATCGTAAACTCTAAGATTGTTAAATCAAAACAAGAGTACTCCCTCTGATACTAATTGTAGGTCAGAAAATACCCTAGAGGGGGGTGAATAGGGATTTTAAAACTAAATCGGATTTTTAAAATTAATTTAAAAATATTATGTTTATATTTATCAAGCAATCAATAACAAAGTAAATTCCAAGCACAACGAATAATGGCACAATATAATAAAGTAAGGGATAGAGAGATGAAACCGATCAAAGTCGAAGATTTTTTATCCACACGGTTCGGCTTGTTCCCCCTACTCCGCGCTCGGTTAGTTCCCCTAGAAATTCCACTATAACCGATCTCCTTCCGGGTGAAGATCAAACCTCTACAAGTGTATACTTATCACACACTCTCACAAGTATTGAAAACACCTTCAATTCTCACAAGATAACCCTCTTGCTAATACTATGAGATACACCTCTCAAAAAAATGATTTGAACAAGTTTTGGTGGCTAACACCAATGTGCAATAGCTCTCGTGTATAACAAATTACAAATGAAGCTCACACTAAGAGATATCAAAAATTGATCAATGAATATTAGCTCAAATAATGAAAAGATTGATCAATAAAATAGCTTGTATACTTGAATAATGGAGATATGTGTAAAATGAGTTTATATGATCATTCAAGTTGATAAAAATGAGTCTACGAACTCATATATATATGTAGCAAAAGTTTGTAGCCGTTTGTAATGGAGAAATAATTAATTGGGGCAAAATTGCACATTTAGGGAAGTTCCAACGGCTAGTTTTATGCAGTGTAGTCGACTCACTGGAGGACCATGTAGTCAACTACATGGTGTAGTCGACTCACCATTAATCATGTAGTCGACTACATGCTTCTGGTGAGGGGCCGTTTGTGCAGTTTTCCAACTTTTGCATTTTGAGTCCAAAATTCATTTTAATGCTTGGAGAATGTTATAAATAAGTTTCCAAGACTTCTAAATTAGTTTTTGTACCAAAAATCATTCATATAAAATTATAGCGAATTTTTTTAAGGCGACTAGTTTTCGGTAAAAATACGTTTTTAAGAATAAAACTAGTTTTGATCAATCTTGACATGGTTAAATTATTTCATGAGCCATTTAATTGAGCAATGATATCTGTTACATAAAATCTAAGCACTCACTCAATATAAAGATGCTTCGGTCTTCGTGATGCTTGAATTTCTTGTGCGTATCTTCATTTGATAGACGTTCTTGATTCTTTCTTGGTTTTGATAACTTATAGAGCATATTGAGATCATTCTTGTGCATATCTTTATTTGTTTAATGATTTTGATCCTTCTTTGACTTTGTATAGCACATGTGAATCTCTAGAGTTGATTTCTTGTGAATAACGGCAATTGCAAAGCTTGTGTGAGAATATGATTGCTTCGGTTTGAAATTACACTTGGTCGGAAGATATATCGGTTAAAATGGCTATCATCATTGGAACAATCGAGTTAAATAACACTATATTAACTTATTGTAATTATCAAAATAAGATTAATTGACGTTAAGGTCAACAAAAATCAATTATGAATGCAATGTGAATCTTTCTGCCTTCAAACCTTCATCAAAAAGGAATTCCATTATTCCACCATTGGTATACAATTGGTTTGTGATAAGTCATTGGGAAAACCTCGTAGTAAACCATGTATGTCTGCTTAGTATGGTTCAAGAGTTCTATTTTCGAGCTAACTTGGTTGAGCATTCGAGTGGAAATAAGTTGATTGCTCAAGTTAGGGGTTGTGACATCTATATCGATGCTAACTCTATTCGACAGGTGTACTCCCTCCCGTTCATCGAAAATCCCCAGTTTTCATATTCTATTGCCCAAGCTCCAAATATCAATACAATCCTTTCTGAGCTTATAGGATCCCCGCACACATGGGACACCCTTCTACGCGTTGCCACAAGTTTTCTTCGCCCCGATTATCGCATCCTTTATGCTATCTACCATTTTTGCATTTCAACAGATTCTCATCATTTTGAGGTTAGTCCTAAAGATGCCATGTTTCTTTATGAGGTTGGGATGGGACATCCCATTGATTTGGCTAAATTTTTGTTCTCTCAGATAGTTGAATGTCTAACTCGTAGTAAAGAAGGTCAGCCCTCTCCCACTGGTCTCATTCTGGGATCTCTTATCACTAGGATTTTGACTGATATTTTGGGTGTTCAGTCCATTCTATCCGAGACCACAGTCCGTAGTTCACGTAGTGACTACAATTTGACTTCTTGGAAGAAGTCATTATCTCAGGCTCCAGTCTATATCAGAGTTGAGAGAGATGAAGATGATGTGTTTATTCAGATAAAGCGTCATGGGGTGGTTGGAACTAAAGGGAAAGTTATTCAAGGGTCATTGAGATAGCGTTCGAAGACGTATCGGCCCTCGATTTAACCGGAAGAAAAAGGAGTTAAAGGAATGCTCAAGAGAATTCTTCACAAGATTGATTGTCTTCATCGTGAGCATGTGGAGATTCGTTATAATCAGCGTGTAATTGGAAAGCAAGGTTAGAACATCAGGAAGTAAGTACATCTTATTGGCAACTACTTGGCGCTTCCAGAGTTCCAGCATGATTACGACGTCGAGACAGGTCCTTCTGACCCACGGACAGATGCCACAACTCATGATGAAGAAGAAGCACCTACAGCTGAAGACGAAGAGGGAGAAGCCAGCGATTCTGTGTCAGAGAGTTCTGGTTCTGAGTATGGTGGCGATGAGTGATAGTTCTTAGGGATTAGATTAAAAAACTTTATGTTCTTTTAAACTATATGGATGTTATTTCAGAACTTGTTTTTGGTTATGTACTACATTTCATGTCATTCACACACTTTTTTTGTCTATATATATTATGTGTGTTTTATTCTTTGATTGAGTGTGAGATTTGCTATGCTAAATGGTCTTTGGCTATCCCTCACAAAAAGGGGGAGAAATGATCACAAATGTTTAGGGGGAGATATATATATTGGATGCTTGATTGATTAATTGATTGATTGATTAATTGACTGTCATGTTTATATTGGATGCTTTTCACGCGGTATTTGTTTTTGAGTTGTGATGTTTCAGGTACAGTGTGTTGGCATGTGTACATCCGCTAGAAACTTGATGTGTTGGCATGTGTCGAGGTTCTAGTTTGATTGTTTTGGCTCAAATGTCTATGTATAATTATAAATTCGTTTGGGATTGCGGTATTATAGTTGTCTTGTCATTAAGTCTGTTTAGGATGTATTGTGTTTTGTCTCGGAATAGCCAAAGGGGGAGTTTGTAAGGTCTAAATTGTATTGGCTTAATTCCTCGTCAAAAACACAGTTTAATATGTAAGTCGTTGGTGCATCATTGTGAATTTAAAGATCACACTCATCCAGAGTGTAACACTCCGTGTTTTAAACTTTTGAAGATTTTAATTTAAAACCTTAAAATTTGTATTAAGCACTAACTTTTACCACGATTGCTTCTAAAATTCCGAATTAAGTTCCGTCTTTTTCGATAAGTCATTTATATTTATTAGACTAATTTTGAAAAGTATCATTGTAATCGGGAAGTGGAATGAGTTAATTCGGCCTTTTTTTTTATTTTCGAGAAAATTACATTTTGGTCCAAACTGCCAGTTTATTTTACAATTTGGTCCAAGTTGACAGCACAATTTTTTTTACAATTTGGTCCACATCGTTTTTGACGATTTTGACCATCTTTGACCATCTTCTTCACTCCTTTAAGCACCATTTCTGAACATTTAGACCAGAGCACAAGCTAATATACTTCTAGAGAGATAAAGGGTTATTCATGGGTGATTTCTAGCTCAAATTTAAGGATTTTGATCCGAAATCTCTAATTTCACTAGCTTTTCGCGTGGTGAATCCAATTTCGGGGTCGGTTTTCTCATTCGGTTACTGTAGGTGGTCTATTAGGAGCTATATATTTCTTTCCAGAGGTTACTAAGGTGGGAACTTCCCTTCATTTCTTCATTTTTTGCTTGGAAATTATTGTATGAGTAGTAATAGTAGAATTTCGGTACCAAAATCTTACTTTTCTTTGCATGCATGTGGTTTATGCTTGATATGTATAATCTGAGCATATTGATAAGTATTATATGAGTTGTTGATGATGGAATTAAGGGTTGATCGTAGTGCATTTTGGTATTCATGGGTTATTTTGAGATTTTGGTACCGAAATCGCTAGAAACGCCGCTTGCATGTTTAATAATATAATTTTTATTAAAATTTATCAAATTTTAGAACGTTAATCATCTTAAAATTATATTTAAGTTTGAGGTTAAACATACATGAGGCGTTTGATAAGGTTATTAGCCGGTCTAGTATTACTTCTCCCACTAGTTTTTGCCAAATTTTAGAAATTGAGAAATTTTGACTAAGACAAGTAATATTCATGAAAATTTTGAAAATTTGGATAATGTTTTATTATTATTGATGGTTTTAGTGTTGATAATTTTTGGTATAATAACATGATTATAAAAGAAAAGTACTATTCTACTAAACTTTAGTGTTAAAGGGGCAAATTGTGTAATTAATCCAAGAATTGTACTATAGGTAAACTCTATAATTATTTAAGCATGTGATAACATATTATCTAGTGGGTAACATTATTAAGATCACATGGGATACACTTGTTGATTTTATAAATATTGCCCTGAGCACAACTACTACCTATTGGTTTGTTGATTATATTGAGATTGTTGAAATCGGATAAGTACCGATATAGAAATGCTTAAGTTATGTTATTACACAGACCCATGGAAAAGATGGGGTGCCAAAAATCTGGTTACCAGTGCACAGGTCCACGGTAAGGTGGGGTGCATTTATAAGCGTATTATTCCGTCTAGTACCGGTATTAGGTCGAGGAGGAGAAGGAGAAGGAGGTGGATGGAGGTTTATGCAGTTACCGTGTATGTTACAAGTGTATAATGATTGACATATATTACGGTGTAATAATCAAATTTTCCTTATTAATTAATGGAATCTTGAAAATTATTATTAATGAATTCAAGGTAAATCGAATTTCTTATATTGTGATATGTCCATGCATTGCATTTCCCTTTCCCTATAGTTCCCACTGGGCCAGTCGTGGCTCATTCCCCCATTTTCCTTTCAGGTACACCTCGTGTTTTGGGCAGAGGTTGTGGTCCAGGTCCGAGTTTCTCTTAGAGTCTTCTCTGATGCCTCTATGGATTTAACTGTCATTTTATCTTAATTTGTGGTACTTATAATATTGAATTTAGTTTGGGTATTTTGTGCTACCTATGGATGTATTAATTCGTATTACTGTCGGACTTGGATTTGTGTTTGAATTTTAGCCTATCGGAAGGTTATGCTTGAATTGTTGAAGTAGACTATTTCCTATTTGGATTGAAATCCAGTTGAGAAGTATTCTATGTAATTGCTATGTTTGTCAACAGGATGGTTTTTCTCGCGTTACGAATACTTTATGTCGAATTTTCGTTGGATTTCTCTACCTTTGATTAAATCATTGATTGTATACTTTTATTTATCTGCTATTAATTAAATGCAGCATTCGTTAACACCTGCTTAATTATGCGGGTTGTTACACAGAGAGCTTACGAAGATCTTGCAGTCGATTCATGTTAATGGTAAGCTTGGTATAAATGTTTAGATTCATGTCTAAGTGGTGATTTAAATTCCATGGTCATTTGGTTTTCAAAATTGTGTTTTCCACTTTTTTAAAGGGTGGACCGGTACACAAATTGTTAATGTGTACCGGTCTGGCGTTATAGTAAAATTCCATGGAATCTGCTTTTCTCCGAAGGGTGTACCGGTACACATTTTGGTAATGTGGACCGGTCCGGCATTTAAAGGTGGACCGGTACACATTTTGCTAATGTGTACCAGTCCGTCAAGGATTTCAGGGTATCTATTTTTTATCGCAAAGTCTTATCTGTTGGCTTATGTTTCCTATCTCTAAAAGGAAACTTGATGTATTTTCTTTTATAAATTAACTCATTTGCCCAGAGATCATTAAGGCTCTTTTCTTAATCAATTTACACACCCTTCAAGAGCTATTTTCCTAAAACCACCACCTAGGGTTTGAATCAATTCTCATGCCAAATTGATTGTTCTTCTTCAAGAACAACGAATCCCTAATTTGTTCAGAAGCGCGAGGCTATCAAGAAGATCGGAGAGAGTCCGAGACATGCGATACGCTGTGTTCCAAATCAAGAGATTCGAGGAGGAAGCTGCTACACTAGAGGTTACTGCTAGATTTGTTCTTGTGCGATTCAAGGCTTGTACGTCTAGTCGGTTAGTGATTAATCGAGTATGTACCTCTTATGATTTTATAGTAGGATTGTTTATTGAGGATTAGTCCTGCATTGCAGGGATACCTCGTTAAATCTTGTCTTGATTATATGTGATTGATTGTTGGCTTTTCATATGCATGCTAGACAAGATTAAACAAACTTTCGAAATTAAAATTAGTAGATTCTTTAGTTTAAATTCTGCTACGTCAATAAAATTGTTTTTTCGTATACATTGGAGAATAATATACTTGGGTTAATTTACTCCACACGCGTTCTTACTTTTTCAATGGTCTGATGGAGGCCTTTTAGGACTCCGATCACCTTAAAATTTTTACAATAATTAGTTAACATCTGTTAGCAATTATGACCAAAATTTGAGCATGATCCAACGGTCGGATTAGAAGATATGATCAAAAGAAATCGGATACAATTTGAATTTTTGGTCAACAAAACTAGCCGTTGGAAAGTTGAAAATGTTTACTTTTGACCCAAAACCTTTCTTAATAACCCCCAACGGCCATATACTTTTGCAAGATATATATATTAGGTCCTGGACATATTTTAACACACCTTGAATCACTCTAATACTATATTCTTTATCAAGTTCAAATATTCAAAGATTCAAGAACATTTTTTGATCGATCTTTCATCTTTTGAGCTATATATTTTTGATCAAAACTTGATAACTTATAGTGTGAGCTACTTTTCATATCTTGTAAACACTTGAGAGTTATTGTATTGGTGTGTATCACCACAAACAAATCATTCTTCATTTCAAAAGAGAGTGTGTCTCTTTGTAGAGCAAAAGAGCATATCTTGTGAGAAGTGTAGTGGGTATAGCTACATTGTGAGTGTGTGTGTGTGTGCATAACAACATTTGTATTGAGGTTTGATCTTCACACGAAGGAGATTAAATAGTGAAAATTCTCGGGGAACTAACCGAGCGCGGACGTATGGTTTAAGAAGCCGAACCGCGTGAACAAAACGTCTTGGGCTTTAATCGGTTTAATTTTTCTAACTCAAGCTCTTTATCTATTCGCATTTATAATTGCTCTATTATTGCTTGTATGTTGAGATTGCTTCAATAAATTTGGATTTACTGAATAAATTTGTTTAGCTAAGTTTTATTGCTTAGACATTTTCGAAAACATTTGTAATTCCGTATTTAATTTGGAAAACCCTATCCCCCCCTCTAGGGTCATTATCCGACCAATAAAGTTATTGAAAAAATTGAGTTGATTGATCTTCCTAAAATGTTCTTCCTCTATGCTATATAACAAAACAAAGCTTTTCCTCACCACATTCATTTAATTGTATCCGGACAACCTAAATCATAATAGCAAAATCAATACCTTAATCCTTCATATTTTCATTTATTAAATATCCTTTATTATTCTTCCTAAATCATAAATTGAAGAAATAACAAAGAATATATATATATATATATATTTTAACATTCCAATCCTTCTAAAATATGTGAACTTAAGAACCTTAAGCCTAGAAAGAGAACATTTATTTTTAGTTGAAAAATATACGATTTTGATAATTAAAAGTAAAAAAAAAGCTTTTATGAAGAAGAAGAAGCAAAATTAAGAATCAAATGTGAAGATGGCGGAAGACCATGTCTACTTATACTCCAGCTCCTCTTCGTAATAACCGGTTTAGTAGCTGAAGATGGCGAATTGGAAGAGGAAGTATTGAACTTATTTGAACAACTTTTTAATTTCCTCTACTCTCCTTTTTCACTCACCTTCTCTTCAATTCACTAATACAATCCACTAATACTCCAACTAAGGATCGAATTTCTAGTGCGCATAATACAAGCATCATTGTAAAAATGGTTGCAATTTTTGAAATTAAATTATACGCATTTCCTTTTTACACAGTAACTAGATCCTCCTCATTCTCCTTACGTCCGTTGGATTCATATTTGTTCATCCAATCAAAATTGCCATTCTTTATGTGAATCCATCGCACTGTTTTGGTTATGCTTCGAATCTCCCCTTCATTAGATGGTCTTAAGCTTTGAATGCATACTCAATGGATAGATTTGGAGATTTTGAAGATATGAGATGAACTTTGGGAACTTAATCAAGTATTCAATATAGAAATCTGATTCCTCCTTGATAATGTTTTTAATATATATATATACCTCCCATATTTTGAGAGTTTCGCTCTCTTTCATAATTAAAGGTATAAAATTATGATGAAGTTGAAAATTGTAACACCCATAATTTGATTATCCATGTCATTTCCGTTTCATTTTTATTTAGTTAGTAAATGTCATTTTGGACTAGTCATATTGTGATTGAGATTTTTTTTATGTGGTTCAACTCAATAATCATCCCATAATAGTGTATCTTAGTTTGCGAAAACAATCGTTCCATGGTTCGGGTGGTCCGAATTGAAATCGAGGCATTAATTGCATGTTTTGGCATTACGCAATTTCTAAAATTTTTGCCATTTTTAAGATGCCATAACTTCTTCATTTTATATCCAAATGAGTTCCCATTGGTGCCAAAAGTTGCGTATCATTTCCCTCTACAAGTTTCATGTTTGGCCCGAGACGAGATTCCATTTTCTCAGGGACCTAAGAGTCAGTGCAACAGGCAAACTTATAGCTGACCCGAGTAAGATCGATCTTACTAGTAAGATGGATCTTACTAAGGTCAATTTTGAGCAGATTCAAAATAGAACACTTTTCGCCCGGAGTAAGATCGATCTTACTCATGGAAATTATTGCCTAAACCAAACCAGTGCACTTTTTACCCGGAGTAAGATCGATCTTATTCATCAGAATAGACCTGTTTTGACTAACTTTGACCCAATTTTTAACCCCAAAACACCCAAATCAAAACCCATTTGTCCCATTCTTCACATCTTGATGCTCCAAGCTTAGAGAGAGATATATGGACGAATTGTGGGGTCTTGTGAGGGTTCTTATCTTAAATCCAAGATTTAGCTAAAAATCATCATCATCATCATCATCATCACTTGCATCTTCATCTTCATCCTTATTTCCACCATTAAAGCTTCAAGGGAACCTAGGGCTTGTGCTATTTTGGGATTTGGTAATCACTCTTCGATCCAATCATCCAAACTCGTTATAAAGCTTCAATTGAGGTGAGAATCTAGTATTAAAATCTATTTTTAAGCTTTTTATTAATCTATCATGATTGCTCCTCTTGTTCTTGACAAAACCCTAACTATTCTAAATGGGTTTATGCGTGAATGATGGGATTTTGGTTGTTTCATCAAATTGATGGTTCAAATTGCTCTTATATGTTATAAATAGCTTATTAGAATTGTAATTTGGGGTTATATGTTTCATTTGCATAAAAACCCACTTGGACTACATGTTTTGCTTGATAACTCTTGACATATGTATTAAAATACATCTTTGTTGGTCCAAGTGATGGGATTCCATCTTAGTATACATGATCGTGATTAGTTATGCTTATTATAAAGGTTTTTGCTATAAGTCCTCATATTGGCCAAGTTATGAAAAAGGGAGAATGTCATTGTTTGATTGCGATATCCATAGATTGGTCACAAGTGGGTCTCTAAAGACTGAGACTATAAGATGGGAAGCAATGCCCCAGGGTGAAAGACCCGAAACCGTGCACGAAAAAATATCGTGTAGGCTCTGCTACCGCGTGGTTGAAAGACCACGAAATGCAGACCTGTTAGACGTCTGGATAGTCGCGTGATTGACGAGGTACCCGTTTGGGTTACATATTACGAATCAGAGTGAGATTTATTAAAAAGTGAAAGCATAAAACTTATGAATCGAAACGGGAAATGTTTGATATCTATACTCGGGGATTTACCTTAAATGTGATTTCTATCGCATTAAATAACTGTTAATCTTTTCTAAAGATAAGAAATGTTTTTCCTCTTAAATTTATTATATATGGTTCCCACTGAGTCCGTTTGACTCACCCCATTATTTTCCTTACAGGTGCTTTAGTATAACCATCTGGGAAAGGGAAAGGAAGGGACACATCTTCTTAGATTGCCTCTATGCCCTTACGTAGTCGAGGGTCCTTCACGATTGAAGGACCATTATTCTTCAACTTTTGCTCATGTATAATATATGTGTGTGTATACACTTCTCGGATGTTATAACTTGTTTGTTGTTCAAAGATTGTTAACTTGTGTTGGGACCTTGTTGGAGGGTTGTTTGTATCATGTTTTATCTCTCCTTGTAGTGGATGACTTACGTTAACAGATGTACTCTAAATTTTGTATCTCATTACCTAGACTTTGCTTGTTGTGTCATCTTGTGCATGTTCATGAATTGTCATTTTATTTCCGCCATTGCTGTACAGCACCCGTGATTAACCGAGTCCCGGAGGTTTAACCCTCATAACGAGACTTGGGGCGTCACAAAAATAATTAAGAGTAGTTTGAATATGATAATATCTTGTCCATCTCGTGTCTTCGTGAAGTGGGGGGAAGTTAGTAAATTAGATCCTGGGCTTATTTATCAAGCAACTAGACCAATAAGGGAATGACATGTGGTGTCCTATGTGGACTTTTGGAAGTGTGACACATGGTAGTGATGAAAACCAATTGAACAAGTGCTTCTCGCTGACCACAAGCTTGTAGAGCTATTTGCTAAGTTGACCTAGCAAACATAGTGTAAAAACCATAGGTCAGCATGGTGAAACTGCAGACCTCCGAGCTCTTACTTACAGACCTAGAGCTCTACGCATATACGTACAATAGCAGGTAACCATAACATGGTTAGTGGTGCAGGGACACTAGTAAATGTGCGTCACTTTGCTTGCATTTAATGTATACCAACTAGCATTTAATGTCCGAATTAAGGGAAATTTAGTTAACATGGCTAATTCTAATTCCCTAATGAAAAAAGATTAGCTGAAAGCCAACAACTACCGTGGACAAAGCTTATTTCCATAAAAGTATATATATGGAGCTTTTACTACTCCACGACAACTAAGTCATTATTGGGTTATGCCAATATTTTACAAGTTTGATATCTTATTACAAGCTTATAGATGAGAGAAATATTAAAATATTTATTGCCATCCATTAGTAGGTCTGTCAATTGCACTAAAACTTGCTAACCTCTAAGGCATTATGTAGTTTAGTCTTTGATAGCTCCTTTGTATGTATAGAGGAAGTGGATGGCTAGTCAAGAGTTACAAATATTTTGTAATCGGAGCTCTGTTCTTCATTTTTATTTATAAAAGATCTCTAAGCTACAAGCTCATTCGCAGGACTCTACCAGAAAGGGTTTAACTTCCACTATAACTCTATTTGTCCATTTTATACTTCTTATCATTGGTGACTTGTCATATACATGGCTAGATTTATTATTAAGTTCTAATTAAAGTCATTAATACTCTCCTGATTTTTAATTTTCTATCCTAGATTTTGGCACCATCAATAAGCATAGCTTTAATAGAGTATATTTTTGTTAGGTTCTATGGGTGGGTGATAAACTTTTATAAGGAATCAAAAGACACGAAGTTGGGTGTATTAAATAGGCTAAGGGCACTATTGTAAAAAATGTGCACTAATTAACATCCAACTGATAGAAAAGTAAAAAATGGGTACACATATACCAAATACGTTAAAAAGTGGGTACTAAAGTCTAACCGTAGTAAAAATTTGGGACAACAAAGAAGAAATCACCTTAAACTTTACTTACTTTCTCTGTTTCTTATTTTCTTACTTGGGGAATTTTTCATTGCTTTCCTAAATAAAGGGTGGCGCTATTGCCACCCTCAAATCTTTCTATAACACTCCTTTAAAAAAAATAAAAAAAATAAAAAAAATTACTATTGCCACACACCATATTTTTTTAGTTAAAATAATAAACAATTATTAATTAATTAATTGCTCTCATCACCATTATCATTCTCTCTTTAAAATTCATCATCAACAATATTTCCAAACCTCTATTACAAACCCTCATTACAACACATCCTCACAGCCGCCAGTTTGAAAAAATAAAAAAAAACAAAGCAAGTTTAAATATATACTTCTTTACAATCTATAATTTTACAAACCCTACTTTCAAAACCCAATTATAAACATAGCATTAAAAGAAATAACATTAAAAAAAAAATAGAGCAACTGGGCAAATTAATTTTCGGTTTGCAACCCAGAAAACATAGCACATTTTTAATTGTATTCGGCCATACGTAATTGAGTAGGAGTGAACAAGCTCGGTTGTTCATAGCTGAGCATACATTCTTGGCTTATACGAATGAAGAATGTTTACTCGGTTCATAAGGGTCAAATTTTGTGCAACTTACTCGGTTGGATTTTAGCCGATCAAGGATTATATTTGGCTTGACTCGGTAGATCTTAATCGATCCATCTCCTATCACACTCGGTTATTTTAGGCGAGCAACATGCCTTCACATTCGATGGATTTCCGCCAAGCAATGTTGAATGAAAATCTTGTTGGACTCGGCTTATTTACACCGAATTCTTTGCTGTTTAATCGGTTGTGTTAAGCTAGTATAGCTTCATATTAAGTTTTGGAGTTCATTAATGGCGGAGAGGCGTTAATGGGAAACAAAGCTTAAATAGTGATATAAGTAAACTCGATAGTTGATTTACACTAATAATTAAGCGATGTGTCTTTTGATAGTAGCTATTGTTATTGTAGGTTGGAATAAAAGAGAAGAAATATAATGGAGGAAAAAGAAGAGAGAAAAAATGGAGGAAGAAGAAGAGAAAGGAAGGAGTGGGTATATTAAGTTATTATTATTATTATTATGATTAATTATTATTATTAATATAGATTATTATTATTTATAATATTATTATTTAGAAGATGTGTGCTCCTTGAATATTGGGAGTGAAATGAAGAAAAGTAATATAGTAAATAAGTGTTTTAGAGAAGGGGAAGTGTTATAGAGAGATTTGGGGGGTAGTAATAACACCACCCATAACAAATCCCAACCCAAACCTCTCATTCTCAGACTACGGTCTTCCCACCGGCGAACAACCTCGATTTGTCAACCAGTTACATTTATATAATAAGGAAAGTTTTTTTTGACCAAAGACAATTTAATAAATCAATCCAATTAAGGGTCCAAATGAAATTTCAAAAAGTTATTTTTTATTTTAGCCACACGATGTGGTTTATCTTGAGAATTAATCCATATTATTAGATTCCTTTGGTTCTACACAATCTCCACCATTCAATAGAAATGTACACATAAAATGATATATATTATCACACACAATCATACAGACTCAACCATCAACTTTCTCTCTCCTCACATTTTTAGAAAATCTTGAAAATATAATAACTTTTAAGCCAAATTTTAAATTTTAATAAAAATTATATATTTTTAGCATATTCATTGAGATCTATATAACAAGATCCATTGTGACTATAAAATTATGTAGAAAAAATAATATTTTCTAATAGGAATTACATATAATGAATTCATTAGAATTACTATTTCAGTCACATTCTTAATCTTTAATAATTACAAGACATATGTCGATACATCCGTTGACATCAACTTTGGAAGAATGTGAAACGTAATTAGAGTTCTTGAGACTCAAGCTCTGGTTAGCTGGTGGAGAAGTTGATCATTTTTCCAACTTTGTTACACCCAACTGAATATATCTTTAGTAATTTTTTGTAGCAAAATATTAAATTGAATCATGTACTTTTTTTAAAATCACATCCACTAAAAAAATTACAATGAAAAAATTCTTTGAATTTCATTCTTTTATGTGTAAGTTTTTTGAATGCATCTTAAATTGGACGATACATCCTAAACTTTTTTGATTAAAAAAAAAATTGGTGCGCCGTACCGAATGGCACGGGCATACCCTAATAGATAGATATATTACCCATTTTTCCTAGCTTTAATTTAATTACCTTTTTTTGAACTTTTTTAATTACGCCTAAGTTTATTAATTTTTTGTTACAAAGCAATAAATTTATTACACAAGTTTTTTCTCATACAATCATTGGCGGAGCCAGTAAGGGGCTAGCGCCCCCACTTGGTTTCAAATTTTCTGTATTATAAATGGGGTATTTTTTTTTCTTAAAAAAAAATAATAGAACTTTTATGCTGAAATTTATAATCGAAGTACCTAAGTGTAAAAAAAATAAAACTTTGAATTAAACACCCATGAGTCCATGACCATCGCTCACAACTCTTAGTTATTTCACAATTCTCTCACTCCTCGCTTTTCTCTCATCTCCCATCTCTTTCTCAAGCTCCCCACTCAATCGCACCGCCACCACTCCACTCCTCCACGGCACCATTTTCCTGGCGTGCTGCTCTTTACTTCTCCCGTTCTCCACCACAAGCTCCTTTTCAAGGTAATATTTCTAGATTTACTTTTCAAAATTAGGGATTAGATTATTTTTTGATTAGTTGCATAATATTAGTTGTATTTCTTTATTATTTTGGTCTATTGTTGATTTTATGATTTAAGTCTATTATTTAATTGCATAATTTTGTGATTTAGGTCTAATTGTCTAAACCCCTGATTATTGAATATTAACTTTATTGTTGATTAATTACATAATTTTAATTATATTATTGACTAGCTTGATAATATTAGTTGATTTAGGTGTAATTAATTAATTATATTATCTAAGTACCCCCAAAGATCCGCCCCGAAATATATATATACTAGGTATGCCCGTGCCATCCGGCACGGCGCACCAATTTTTTTTTTAATCAAAAAAGTTTAGGTTGTATCATCCAATTTAAGATACATTCAAAAAACTTACACATAAAAGAATGAAATTCAAAGAATTTTTTCATTGTAAATTTTTTTAGTGGATGTGATTTTAAAAAAAGGACATGATTCGATTTAATATTTTGCAACAAAAAATTACTAAAGATATATTCAGTTGAGTGTAACAAAGTTGGGAAGATGATCGACTTCTCGACCAGTCAACCAAAGCTTGAGTCTCGAGAACTCTAATTACGTTTCCCGTTCTTCCAAAGTTAATGTGAACAGGTGTATATATGGCTTGTAATTATTAAAGATTAACAATGTGACTGAAATAGTAATTCTAATGAATTCATTATATGTAATTCTTATTAGAAAATATTATTTTTTTACATAATTTTATAGTCACAATGGATCTTGTTATATAGATATCAATGAATATGTTTAAAATATATAATTTTTATTAACTTTTAAAATTTGGCTTAAAAGTTATTATATTTTCAAACTTTTCTAAAAATGTGAGAAGAGAGAAAAATGATGCAGTTGAGTGTGTATGATTATGTATAATTGTGTGTGATAATGTATATCATTTTATGTGTACTTTTATATTGAATGATAGAAATTATATAGAACTAAAAAAATCTAATGATATGAATTAATTCTCAAAATAAACAACATCATGGTGTTACTAAAATAAAAAATAACTTTTTAAAACTTCATCTAAACCTTTAATTAAATTATTTTATTAAAATATCCTCGGTTAAAAAAGAACTTTTCTTATTATATAAATAATATAAATATAATTAATTAATTATTTTTAATATATACATAAACCATTAAACATAGGGCTCATTATGCGAATTTGGGTTATCGCTTTCCGGCCTTTCCGACGCCTGCACACCGCACACTCTCCGGTCTCTCACTCTCCGTCTCTGAAGTCTGATCTCTCCCAGTCTCCCCGAGTCCCTCTCCTCTCCTCTCGCTGTCGCAGTCTCCCCTCTGCCGTCTGCTCACTCCTTCTCGTCATCTTCCGGCGCCGTCTCCCTCTCAATCTATCCACCACCACGGCGCCGTCACACACTGAGTAACTCTCTCCCTCTCTCTCTCTCTATATATATATACACACGTATACACACACTTGTATATACACCACCGATCCCCCTCTCTCTCTGTTATTATTGTTATTGCAGTATTGCTTCGATCTGCTTCTCTTAATCTCTGTTACTATTGCTATTGCTTCCATCTGCTTTGAAAATTTGGTGAATGATGGATTTGTTTGAAAATTTATTTTGTGAATGATGTGTTTGGTGAAAGGATAAATGATTTTCAAAATCAAAGGTTTTTTTTTTTTTTTTTTTTTTTAACAGAAATAAAAGCATATAATTTCATATAGATAGTTTCATTACATAATTCCCTAGTAGTCTAGCCTCCTTCCTACCACTCATATTATGGTCTTTTAATACAAAAGAAGGGGGATAACCAAAAATTTGATACAAAAACTTATTTTCTTTTCCATAGTTTGCTAGTTTATCAACTACGTTGTTTGCTTCTCGGTAGCTGAATCCTATCCATAGATGCTCAAATTCAAGGGTCCAAATCTTGATATCCTCCAACTGAGCTTGCTGAATCTGATGCTGCACTTTGTTCCTGCAAATTATATTAAAAACAGTACTAGAATCAGTTTCAATTTGTAAGCTTTTAATTCCTTCATTCCTTGCAAGAATTAAACCATCTCTAATTTCCCATAGTTCAGCAGTCACATTTGTAGCCACCCCTATGTTTGCAACTAGAGCTTTCGTGAATTCTCCATATTTGTTTCTGATTATAACACCAATGCCAACGATTCTATCATTGCTAGAAACAGCTCCATCAGTGTTCATTTTAAATTGAAGGTGCAACTGCTTTGAATGATTATGTGGAGATTTATTAGGTAGATGATCTTCTATGCAAGCTGCATAAAAGGAAGTCTCTTCTTCTATTTTCCTCAGCATAGTATGAACATTTGTAGTTACATTTCTAAATATTGCTTCATTTCGAGTCTTCCAAAGAATCCATAAAGTATTCATTTGCTTTCTAGTTTGCATACTGCCGTGCTTTCCTCTGTTTAAATCTAAAATGAAGCTAACAAGATCAAAATTGCTCCAATCTATCCATGAAGTTTGTTCTCTAAACAATTTAAAAGCACTGCAGTGTTTGATCATATGCCACTGATCATCCAACTGCCCGCAAAGATTACATAGAGGAGAAGGAATTATTTGTTGAGTATATAAATTGTAAGCATTAGGAATTTTATTGTGTATAAGAAGCCATATGAAATTTCTGATTTTTGGGGCACAAGGAAGTTTCCAGATTCTTAACCATGGAATTTGAGGGAAACAACTATTTTGATTTCTAAAAATCAACCAATTATAAGTAGATTTGACAGAGAATTCACCAGAAGGATTTGGACTCCACATAGGATCATCTCTATCTTTTCTGTTTGGAATTGGGATTCCAAGAATTCTAGGAATTAATTCCATAGGCAGAAGATTTTGGAGTTTTTTTATATCCCACTTTTTTGATTGAAAATTTATAACTTGGGAGACCTTAAGATCTCTGTTATGAATACCATAACCTTCATCCAATTGTTGGGCTAGAGGAGCATTACCATTCCAAAAATCAAACCAGAAAGAAATGTTTCCTGATCCGATTCTCCACTTCAGGCCCCTTTTAAAATCAGATATATTTTTTGAAATACCCTTCCAGGCCCAAGATGCATTGTTTTTATTTGTAGCTTCAAGAATATTAGTGTTAGGAAAATATTTACTTTTATAAGTACGGGCCCAAAGGGATGTTGAATCAATTAGGAGTCTCCATACATGTTTCTGAATAAAGGCTTTATTTATAACATGAAGGTCTTTTATTCCCAGCCCTCCTATTCTTTTTGGTTTAGTGATCACACTCCATTGAATTGGGCTGGGTTTATATCCTTGAAGAGAGCCATTCCATAAAAAATTTCTAATCTTTAGTAACTTCTTCAGTAATATTTTTGGGCGAAAGGAAAAACGACATGCTATAATAAGGGAGAGCTTGTAACGTTGAGTTAATAAGCACAACTCTACCCGCTTGAGATAGGTATTTAGTATACCATACCTCAAGCTTTGCATCAATTTTTGAACAAGATCTTGGAAAAGACTTTTAGTGACCCTACCATTAATAAGAGGTAGGCCTAAGTATTCTTCTTGATTCTTAAATCTCTTAATATTTAGGATAGATTTAGCCATTCTTTTATTATATTTAGAAGTTGAGGGCCCAAAATACAGCCCAGATTTGGCATTATTGAGATTTTTTCCAGAATTCTTACAAAAATCAATGATTGTTTGTTTAATATGAGATACCGAGTCTTTATTTACAGCAGAGAAGATGATACAATCATTAGCAAACGCCAAAGCTGGGATCATAGGGCCTGATCTAGATGCTCTAAGAGGAATAATTTCTTTTCTGATGGCTTTCATTTCTAAGTTTCTTTGAAGCACACCTAAGGCCATAATGAAAAGGTAAGGGGATAGTGGATCCCCTTGTCTAAGCCCTCTAGAAGGAATAATGGTAGAAGTGTGTTTACAATTAATGTGTATCGTATATGTTACAGAAGTAACACAAGCCATTATTAAATGTATCCAGTGAGTAGTAAAATCATGCTCCTTAAGAATCCATCTAATAAATGGCCATTCTAATTGATCGTATGCCTTAGACAAGTCAATTTTAAGTCCTAATGCTCCATTTTTATTTTTAGATTTTCTCATAGTATGCATAATTTCATGAGCTAAAAGGATATTATCTTGGATGTGCCTTTTTGGGACAAAAGCATTTTGATATGGAGATATGATTTTGTCCAAAAAAGGCCTCATTCTACTAACCATCAGCCCACTAATAATTTTATACAGTACGTTGCATAAACTAATAGGTCTGAAATGGCAGGTTTGAGTAGGATTTTCCTTCTTTGGAATAAGCACTATGAGTGTTTCGTTAATTTTCTTAGGTATATTCCCAGTGATGAAGAAGGATTTTATAATATTAGTAACCGTGGGCCCAAGGAGATACCGATATTTTATGAAAAAATAAGCTGTAAGCCCATCAGGCCCAGGGCTTTTATGAGCATGCAAGTTCTTAACAAGTTGAAAATTTTCTTCTTTAGATACATTTTTTATAAGATTTTCTTTCTCCTTTTCAGTAATTTTATCGGCAAAGGATTGAATGTTAATATCATGATTATCAGGAATAGAAGAGGAGTATAGATCCTGGAAAGTATCATAGAATATTTTCATTATTTCAGGTTGCGATGATGTCCATCCAGCTTGAGGGATGAAAATAGCCTCTATATTATTTAATCTTCTACGATGATTAGCACGTGCGTGGAAAAACTTTGTATTAGCATCACCAAACTTATTCCAATTAAGTCTGGCTTTCTGTTGCCAATATAAAGCTTCTTTCCTCATAGACTCACGTAACATAGTTTGTAATTGAGCTTCTTTTTCCAGCAGATCCATAGAAATGCTATTATCTAAGATAAGTCTGACTGCATGGAGTTGTTCTCTAATGTTTTTTATGGCAAGAGCATAATTACCACACACTCTTTTTTTCCACTGTCTAGATTTAGTGTCCACTGCTTTTGAAAAATTCAAAAAGGTGTCCACAGGAGAAAGATTTAATTGACTATGATGGATCCAATTGCTTACAATAAGATTATTATAAGATTCATTGAAACTCCATACATAGTCATAAATAAACCTTTTCCTATGATTAGGAAAATAATTATCCGTATCTAGTAAAATAGGGCTATGATCCGAGGATGAATTAGTAATATGTCTAACTAAGTGGTTAGGAAAATTAGAGCACCACTCAGCATTGGCAACAAACCGATCAAGTCTTTCACGGATATGAGTTTTCTTATTCTTATGTTTATTATTCCAAGTAAACCTTGGGCCTGAAAAACCTAGATCTGTGACATTACAATACTCCATGCAGTCGTTAAAGTTTTTAGCTTGACTAGGTCTAAACGCTTTGCCACCTAATTTTTCATTAGGGTTTAAAATTGCATTAAAATCACCAGTAATAAGTCAAGGTTCCGAAATATTATCATGAGTATCTTTTAAAAGCTGCCATACCTGACTTTGAAGCCCTGGCTGTGGGTAGTTATACACAGCTGAGAGGTTAAAAGACTGCCCTGCTGGATTATAATCCACCAGGACATGGATCATTCTTGGTGTGAGAAGAAGAGTGGTTGTAGTGATAGTGGGGACTGTCCATAACACCCAAATTCCTCCAGCTTGACCAATGGTGGGAGCTATGATCTTGCCAATGAAAGGAAGACGCTTTATAATCTCAACTGCTGGTTCTGACCTTGTACGCGTATCTAGAATGACCATCATGTGAGGTTTGTATGTATTGATAAGATTTAAAACCTCATGCATGAAATCTGGTCTATTTGCTCCTCTAGCGTTCCATGTTATCAATCTCATGTTGTTGTTTTTGTAAACCCTCTCTAAGCCCCTGCACATTAGCTCGAACCTCTTCAGGTTCTCAGAATCTTTTTGCTGATGTGGCATTGGAGTCTTCAGATATGGTTCTTTTGGAACCAACCTGCACTTGAAGGAAAACACTTGTTCCGTGGTTGAACTTGTCTTTGTGTTGTCCTATTCGGAGAAACAGTTTTTGGTTGTTTAGAGGGTGTGTGAACAGGTTTGGTGTTATGTAGAATGGTAGAAAGAGGAATTTGTTTGTTTCTTTTTGAAGTAGGATATTTCTTGGTTTCTGGTTGTTTTTTGATGCATGGGATGGTGTTGGTTGTATAAGACTTGGGCTCGGAAGTATGTGTTGTGGTAGGGGGGGGATGAGAATTGAAAGTTTGGATCTGGACTTGGTTCCTTTCGTTGAAATAGTGAATTGGAGGTAACTGTAAGGGTTTGTGGACTTGGTAGTTCATTGCTCTCAACTGGCTGTTTGTCTGGTGTGGGTTGGTTGGTTGTTGGAATGCCATTTTCTGTATTATGCTCTAAGGCTTTGTCTGGGTTATTAAGAGAAACCAATGGAATAGTACTAAGGGGACTGCTTTCTTTTATATAGTTGTGAGGTCGGTTTTCCAAATGTTCGTCATGCATGCTTTGAGTCTTATCATTATTATTTGCCACGTTGTAGATTACTTGCAAGCTCTTCCATAATTGTATTTTCATTTAGAGACTCACAAGATTTCATAATATTTGGGTTAAAACTACCATCCAAAACCATCAGCTGATCAGTGGTATTTGCCTTCACATCATTATTACCCTCGGTAGGCGGAGATTTACTGTTATCATTAGTATCCCTAGGCAAAGGGAGGGTGGCAGGGTTATTTTGATCTGCATGAACATCAGTAGATGTTATGATGTTTGTCTTGGTTCTGTAGGCTTCTTCAGTAAGTTTTTTAATCCACTGTAGTCTTGTGTTTAGGGCTCTCTCTTCTGAATTGGGCTGGGAGTTAGTAGGATTATGGGCTTGTAAAATATTCACTTCTTTTCCAGTACTAGTTTGACAACCATAAGCCTGCTCTGTTATCTTTTTAACCCACTGAAGCCTTTTTTGATGCATTAAATCAAAATTAATAGGAGGGGAGGTCTGAACATTCTAATTTCTTAGAGGTCCAATATTATTTGAGTTGCTTTTATGATGGGCTGAGAACTGCGGGCTATTAGTTTTGTTTAGAGTCTGTTATTGGGCTTTATTTTGCTTAGGTTTTGGCTTATTTTTTGGTCTTCTAGAAATAATGATCCATTCAGAGTCTTCCGTGACCTTTTCATTAATGACACCCTTTGCCTTTGTATTGATATTACAAAGAGAAGTAATATGTCCAAGAACACCACACTTGTGGCAAAAAAGAGTCTTAAGTTCATATTGCACTTTTTGAACAATTCTATCTCTTAATTTTGGATTCTAAAGGTTTAGTAGTATCAATTTCAACACAAATTCTAGCATATCTGGCTCTAAATAAATTTCCAGTATGAACATCTAGTTTGATAGGTTTGCCCACCAAAGATGCAATTTTGAACAAAGTATCAGGGTCATAATATTCTACAGGAAGCTCAGGCAATTGAATCCAAACAATCATATTGTTAAATTTAGCTTCCATGGGTCTCTACATATAGATAAATACTTATTTTGCAAGAACCATGGTCCCCTAGCTAAAACAAGCATATAGTCATCCATGCTTAAAAATTTAACAACACAACAATCAGATCCTATATCAGTTACCTGAATCGGATTCGAAATTTTCCAAAGCTGAGAAAGTTTGGCAGTTACTCCTTCAAAGTTTAATCCTCTACCTTGGAGTTTTATAATTAGGGCATTTTTCCAATTTTGGCGAATTTTCTTTAATTCCTCACTCGTCAGATTTACTTGGAGTATGCTACTTGATGCTGGTTCCTCTTCCAATTCCTCATCTTCCTTCCAATTATCAAAGTTTGTAAACCAATCAGCGAAGTAAACATGGGGCGAATCTTGTATGAGTTGGTCCTTGTATGATAATTTGGGGATGTCGCCTCCCGATGAACTTTCCTTTGAGTTTGCTAAATTTTCAGATTCTACTTCATGACAACTAGAATTTATGCTTGGATTCATTGTTTTCTTTCTCAATAGAGTAGATTTTCCTGAGATTTGGAGCGGATTTGGTGGTTTCAGAGGTGGCTGGTTTCTGGCTTGGGAGGAAGTCGGTTCTGGAGAGAGCATGTTGAGGGCTTCTTGCCATTAAAATATGGTTGATATATCATATAAAACTTTGTCGAATTTTCAAAATCAAAGTTAAAAAACAGCAGTCTTGATGTAAATAAAGTGGCCCTTTTTTTAAAAAATAAATAAAATAAAAAAATTAATTTTCGTGGGTACCCGTGGGGTACCTAGACCCGAACCAGTCAGTTCCGGGCACTACCCGAACCGATTTTAATGGTTCTGGGGCTGGTTCTGGTCCGCGGTTCTGGGGATGGGTAATGCCTACCCGGCCCCGAACCACCCCGTTGCCATCCCTAACCACATTCACATGTGGATTGAATCAGGGACCACCTCCTTTTAGGTCGTAACCCATGCTAAAGGTACTATTAACCTTTGAAAATACATCTTGAATTTTAACGATACAATTATTTATTCTTTTATACATTTTGAAGATTCCAAACCATGACTCATTATATAGATGTAATATTTACACACGTGATCAATCATGTGCTAACTATTCTTGGTCCCCCCCCCCCCCCCCCCCCCCCCCCCACCTTTTTTTTTCTCAGTTTCAATGGCGGAAGAATTGACTTTCCGGAGGCTGCTAGATCCGCAGAAACCCGAATTATTCTGGCAGATATCTGATGTTAGTTTTGCCTTTAGACCATCCGTGTTCTTCAACGAAATTATCAGGTTTGTATTTTTGCACCTGATTTAATAATGGCTTTTAAATAAATTAACAAGTGAAGGGTGAATGCGTCACTTGATTTTTACTTTTCTATTTTGTTAACCAACCACTATTCATGTAATTGGAAGTTGAAGTTCTTGTAATTGCAGTTTTCTTTTTCTTTTTTTTTTCCAACGGACATTTTTTTAATATTTTTAAATATATATATATATATATAGTATTTGTATAACTAAAAAATAAGTGAAGTATAGTAATTAGGTTCACTGTCCAAAACAAATTGAACCACAAGTTAACATCCATATAGAATTATCATTCCATTTCAAGCAACAATATAGAGAAAGCTAGTGAAAAGAAAAAGGCAACAATAAAAGGAAAAGAAGAAAGTTCAAGATATGTTTGTAAGAAGAGAGTAGAATGTGGAGTTTATAATTAGTCAAAGCGTGCTTTTCTTCTATCTCTTATATATGGTGATTGCGGTTGCTGACTAGGGTTTGGTTTCAACTGGACAAATGGAAGATAAGCAGTGTTCTAAAAATCGGGATTTTTTGCCGATAAATCGGGAGTTAGCCGATCGGATTTTCATAAATCGGTTCTCAAAAATCGGGTGAAAATCGGGGAGGTAATGACAATTAGAAAACAAAACAAAACTTAATAAAATGACGTCGTTTTGGAGGGCTCTTCCCCCCTCCCCTTTCTCTTACACTTTGTACATATTACGTAACAAAAAATACCCTAACTCACAAATCACAAACACGTGCTTAATTTAGTTTGAACTTGTTATTTGTGCTTTATGTTGTTCTTTAAGACTTTACTTGATTACTTTTGAACGTGCTTTATTTAGTTTGAACTTGTTAGTTGTTACTTGTGTTTTGTGTTGCTCAACATATTATTTGTGGCCTTGTGGGTATGGCTTTTTTTTTTTTTTTTTTATGGGAAATTGATGTTATTTTGGAAATTATTTGTGGGAATGGAAATGTTATTATATTACTTAATTCCCGATTTTTCAAATTATGGGTTTTCCGATTAATCCCCGATTTTTTCCCGATTTCTCCAAAAATCCCCAATCCCCACCTTGCCGATCTAGGTCCGATTTGCGATTTTTAGAACATTGAAGATAAGTTTGCTTATGATGGTTGGTGGATCATATCGGTTTTCTTAAATAGTAAATTTTTTTAATAAAAAGATAAATAGGCTGCTCCTTAGATAAAGAAAAAATAAAGAGGGAAAAAAACTCAGTTTGTCTGCCTAACCTTGCCTAGCCCGATTAGGCGTGCCTATTTCTGCCTAATTCATCGCGGCACTTGGACACCCGCCTAGGCACTAATCGTTGTGCCCGAGCACCACCTAGACTGGCTTTTAGAACATTGCTAAAAAGTCGAACAACCCGTTTGGACGGAGTGAATGGAATGGGCAGGAAAGGAAATCAAATGAAAAGAGGACAATTGATTCCAAATCATTCATTTGCATATATTTATAAGGGGAATGAAAAGGAAAAGGAGGGAATGGGAGGGATTATCAATCCCTTATATTCATTTTTTATGGTTCCTTTCAATATTGGGAGGACTAGGAGGGAAATGATATTTTTTTAATGAATTATTTATCGTACCCCAAATTTATCTGTATGTATAAACAAGATTAATCACATTCTTTTGCTTTCTTTTCTTATTTCTATCTAAACAAGAGTTGTTTCTATTCCTTTCATTTACATCCCTAGTTATCCAAACAACAATAAAATTAAACTCATTCATTTGCATTCTATTCCATTCCTTCCCTTCCTAATTAACAATTTCCTTTGCATTCCCTCCTCCTTAAACCAAACATACCGAAAAGTTTACTTCTGTTATTTGGAGTCATCTTTGAAAGGATGTTTTGTTAGAAAAGGGTCTATTACTTATGATTAGTATCAAGTGCAATAGAGTTAGTATATGATTTAAATTAACATGCCATATGATGGGGTATTTTCTTTGTTGTTCCATTTTAGCAAATAATTAGATTGCTTTTTTGTTCAAGAAATGTATCAAAAGCTTGAGGACCCTTATGGAAGAAGCATTTTATACTGTAAGAGTATGATTCAATTCATGGCATGGGTCTTTGAACTTAAACGCCACGTAAACTTACTAAAGTTTGTTGTTCATATTTACGTTGTTTCAATAAGAAGTACAAGTACGAAGTATCAGGTTACATTCACTTTTGCTTATGCTAATTAAAGAAATTGATTTATTTATATATTAGATATGATACTAAATTTACTGAAAGTTTATTGATTTCACAAGCGGGTCATTTTAGCTTTGTTTTCGAAGAGGAACCATTCTAATTGTAAATAACGTTTTTGTGTTAAACAAAAATACTAGTGTAGATAGGCTTGTTATGAATAACGTTTTAGTTTCAATCATATTTTGTTTTATTTGTTAAAAGAACCCTGACCCTACAAAATTAGTTTTTCACATATTAAGTGGCTAGTATTGTCTAAATTGCATTGTAATTTTGGTTTGTTGATTAGATAGGTTCTGCTATTACAATGTTTGTTATGATAGTTTACATTATTACAAATATTGCATATAATTTCTCCATGTATGTGACAAAACTTTAATCATAAGAATGAACGCTTTGACTGACAGAAATTGCTAGGGCCCAAAAATGCCTTTTTATCCTCTGATAATATATTTACATTATTTTCGTAACAGCGGGTACCTAACAATATTGGAAGATTCTCATGAAAATGGGCAAGTGCACTTTTGTCAAATCCCCTTGGTAGATAACATCTACTTCGAAAATGGAGACCACAGAATTATTAGATTTATAAATGGTCCGGTTGCGGTGAATGGAGAGGGTACTCATGCTCTTCCTCTTCCTTCTAACTTGTATGAGATAAATCTTAAAAAGGTCCTGTTTATTGATTTGTTTCAATTGTGTAGATTTCATAAGGAAAAGGGCACTAGATTACACAAGACTGGCCAACCTCATAGAATTGGTACATGGCATTTACTTCCTCCCAGATATTGAAGTGGAAAACTCACCAGAGTTATTTGATTTCCTGCATGATTTAAGAAGTTCATCGGGGTAAAATGATATTTAAATAATAAATATCATACTTTAGAGAATTATAAATTATATTCCTCATAAATGTTTTGTTTATGTAGAAAAGAATTGTGGCTCAAAGAGCACTATACCTTGTGGGACCCAGATAGAAGGTTTGATATTTTTATCGATCTACAAGCCCGATGTGCTCAACCAGACTTTGAAAAGGAATTTCGTTCCTTACTAGAAAAGTGGGAACCTGTGAAATTAAATCAATTATATCCGGGAGGATTTGCAGAGGTGATTTGTGATGATGATTATTTGTGGGAGAAGCTCTCATATAAGAATAGGTGTCGGTATAAAAATAAATTCAGCGACCTTGTTCGTTTTGCTAGAAATGTTGCAGCTCATTATATTGAAAATCAAGTAAGTTTTACATTTTGCAGATTCTTTTATTTTTTGGTCGAACTTTCTTTTTTGTTTTTTTGCTAATGCTATATTCATGCATATATACAGAGAAATCTTTACACCAAGGCCGAGGTAGAGTGGAGGTTGTTCAAACACTACCCTTTTATTTTAAAGGGTGTTTGTGACGTTCTGATTAAAGCGGGCCTTTATTGTCTTCTTGGTATGTGTAATCTTACAATACTATATGATAGAATTTTCGATGAACGTTTGTTTTTTAAATTCTTAGGAGACACTGAGTACTGTCCACCTTTTTTTTCTAATTTTATTTCTATGCAATAGCAATACCATACGCATGCTCGTATTTTGCATTCCTTTATATGTTACTGTGTCTCACATACATTTGGATACAACAAAGAATGATACAATTTACCACTCTTGGATTGATTTATACAATGAGTTGTTTTGGTTAACTTAAATGTATTAGTTTTGTGTTTCCTCATGTGTCGTTTTGGTGTATGCTTGCTGATTTGGCAGAGTGCTGACTTTGTAAAATTTTTAAAAAGGAGTTTGAGATGGTAGAAACTTTGCCGAAAGTACAGGGAGATTTCATTAGGTAGAAACCTGCACATGTATTGTTCCGAGTTTTGTGTGGATTGTTTGGTTGAAAAGAAAACCAAATTAACTTTCCCATCTTTCTAACTCAAACAATGGTTGAAAAGGAATTTCATCATTTTTCCTGTTTTCTCGACTTTGCTGAATTGGAACGGGGTTGTTAGACTTGTTGCCTTTACTTTTCCTTTGTTGTCGTGGCAGACTCTCTGTCCTCCTTTTCTTTTGCTCGGTTTGTCCCAAGCTGGTAGCGCCCTCATTTTCTTTTGGGAATGCATGTCTAGATCAAATGTCTCAAGTTAGTAGTCTGATATTTCTTTTGAAACATAGCTGATATACTATGTCTCAATGATACGCAGTTTTGTTCATAACTTTTATGCTAAACTCATTAAGGTATCAATTTGGTTTACTATTTCTTATTGATTCATGTTTCTTTGCAATAGGTTGAGAGAGAGGTGAATCATCGGAATCCATCGCACGTGCCCCCACTCCGTCCCTTTATCCTATTGCACTAATATATATATATATATATGATCTGTTACCATTCTTGGGTTGATGTTTATGCACAAACCATACAATTTACAATTTATATATGTTTTCAGGATTTTGTTTCATATTAAATATTAAGCAAAATATTATTGATGGTTTTCTTTCTTTTTTGTTGAAATAATAATATTCTTTCCCTCCATAATGGTCAGACTGGAAGAGGAGTTGGTGGTGATGAGTGTTTGAAGGTGGTACCACCATAAAGCGTTGTGTGTTGTGTTCTTATTACCTTGAGAAACCTCCATAGTTCTTGAGATTAGTGGTTGGGTTGACTGTGAAAGGTATTAATTGTTCTAGGTGGTGGAATTGGTGGGGTTGATGGTATCCGACAGTGTTGTAAATTGTAATGGCGGAGAAAGGAAAAAATACTTGCACTATTTTTAGAGATATTTCTTACACTATTTTTCATACATTTCATAAAATGCCTTTGGCCATATTTATATTATTTTTTCACTTGACCTGCTAGTAGTGCTACTTGAGAAAACTCCAATATATATGGTAATTAGACATAAACCTTACCCTCACGTTCAACATCTCTATAACGTTTTTTCTCTCTTTAAAATGCTATTACATTTAACCAACTTAAAAGTGAGTTTGTCCATTAACCATTCCCTAACATTTCCTTTACATGCTATACTTCCCGACAGATGAAAGACATCCAAAATTAAAAGTTTTAAAGAGTTAAAAATGTGATAGTGCGTAACAATTGCCTACATTGTTCATCCACTGTCGTCGTTTGACCACTTTGCTATTCACAAGTTTTAGATCTTTAAATCATATGGATTTCTTTTGAGATGAGGAAATTGGAGCGAATTCGAGAGCCACTGAATTTTATGAAGGATTATGTTTGGGAAAGATTAGGGCAAATTGAAGGGGAAATTGAGTTTGCCGAAGAAATCTGAGGAGTAATTAGGGCTCAACCTGAGTAAGGGAATTGATGGATGATTATTGACTTCAAGGAAACTTATGCCTAAGAATCTGACAATATTGAACGAGAAATAAGTTGTGCAAGCAGAAGAAAGTATGAAGAAAGAGGAAGTAATGGGAATGTTGTAAAGAGAAAATGATAGTTTATTGGTTACGATAGAGATGTCGATTGTCAAGATCTGCCAAATGTAGGGAAAAGAGATCGATGAGGAGTTGGATGGGAGATAGGTGTTGATCAACATTTATATGACCTTGTAGTGGAGCTAGTAGTTTTGAAGCGAAGGAATATTTTGGGGATAAGACTAGATTTGGAGGTTCTTGAGAAGGTTCTTAAGCAAGAAGGGGAATTGGGGAAATTAAATGTTGTACAATCAATTTCAGAGGGGCTAGGATTTGTATTAATGAGAATATGGTGTATAAGAGAATTTTTCTCTATTAGGGAAGTCGAGGAATCTAATAATGTTAAAGGAGAAATAAGTTATGCAGGTAGAGGAAAGTGTGAAAAATGATGAACTAGTGGGAATGTTGCAGAGAGAAAAGATATTCTATTGGTTGTGGTAGTGATACAAATTGCCAAGATTTAATAAATTGAGGGAAATGAGATGGGTGAGGGGATGGAAAGGGAAATGAGTGTTGATCAATATTTGGATGACCTTGTATAGGGGCCCATGGCTTTGAAGCAAAGGAATATAGGGACGAGACTAGATTTGAAGGCTCTTGAGGATGAGGTGCTTGAGCAAGAAGGGGAGCTAGGGAAATTGAATGTTGAACAGTCAGTTTCAGAGGGGGCTAGGGTTTGTACTGATTAGGAAATGGTCTATGAGAGAATTTTCCTCCATCTGGGAAGCCGAAGAATATGACAATGTTGAAGGAGAAATAAGTTGTGTAGGCATATGAAATGTGGAGAAGGATGAACTAGGGGGAATGTAGCAGAGATAAAAGATAGTCTATTGGTTGTGATAGAATTGTAGACTGCCAATATTTGCCAAATGAAGGTAAAGAATATCAGTGAGGGGATGGAAAGAGAGATGGGTGCTGATAAACATTTGGATGACCTTATAGAGGAGCTAGTGGCTTTGAAGTGAATGAATATGGGGATGAGACTAGATTTGGAGGATCTTGAGGAGAAGATTCTTGAGTAAAAAAGGGAACTAAGAAAATTAAATGTTGTATAATCAATTTCAGAGGGGACTAGGGTTTGCATTGATGATGATGATATGGTGTAGGAGAGAATTTTCCTCCATTAGGGAAGGGGGATTTTGATTGTGTAGATTCTAGTGGGAGTAAAGGGATGGAATCATGAGTTTGTTGGGAGAAATTAGGCTTGGATTGTTGGGGGTAAAATGCGTAAGACAATTGGAGTTAATCTACGTATGTTCAACCAGTGATTCAAGATGGGATTAAGTGTGTTAAACTAGAACATATTAGGGATACAGGTGGAAAAAGGCAGCAGTGGTCTCTGTCTTGGGTGCCAAGCCTCCATTTCATTTAATGATTAGTAGAAAGTGGTATAATTAGGATTATGAATGTTGGCTTGTTGAAATTTGGGGTATTATAGGCTCGCCCTGACCGTCGATAGTGAGGGATCTGCCCCGACCGCGGCGTAGTGGTCAACGCTGACCGGTTCGTGCCTGTCGCATGTGTGGTAAAAATATAATTTAGTTAGAGCTGCCAATCCGTTTCCCTAAAATGGAGAAAAGAGAGAACAGATTCAGTAAACAACAGGGGTTGACTGATCTGTTATCGATTTATGAAACCAATGATCTAAACCCGAGAATTAAGTTACTAATGGGGAAGAAATCATGCCACTCCATTTGCCCTTTTCTTGTCTCCTCCTCTTGTGCGTCCTATTGCTAGGCGGATACATATACGGAAATTATGTGCTTACATGAGTTTTGTGGCACACAATTTCATCCTGCTGCGCTCTCGAAGGATGTTTGGGTCATTTTTGAAATTTATAAAGCATTGAGCGAAACTATGTGAAAGTATAACTGATTTTCAAAAATTACAATTTAGTCCTCAAAGTTTGCCAAAATTGTAATATAGCCCTAGAACTTTCCAAAATTGCCTTTTAAGCTCTCCTGAAAGGTCCAATTATGTATTTAAGGGTGTTATTTGCTTACCTTGATGAAAAGCGAGTGTAATTTAATTAAATTAGGATTCTGCCCTAAAGTTTTTATAATAGTTCCCCCCAAACTTTGGAAAATTACCACATGGCCCCAAAAAGTCAGATATGGTAGTTGGGGCGCAAGCACAAATATATAAATGCCTGATTATGGAAATTCCAATTTTAACTCCAGATTTTTTGAGAAAATTGCAAAAGGCCCAAAAAGTAAACAAAAGTACTTTGGGTAGCGCGGCTCTATGAGGTTCCTGAACCAAATATTTGGATTTGCATTTTGGTCTTTTTTGGGTGCCAAGAGCCCATATTTGAAGCTATTTTACACGCAAATCGTCGGTTTAGGTGGATTTAAATGAAATTAAGTGCAGATAAGTTCACCTTGTTTAGACTTGATTTGTTTGCTTCAATTTGCCTTCAAAACTCCCAAAACATTACCAAATGTTCTTAATGTGTGAAAAAGAGTAATTTGCTTTCAACACCTCTTAGAATTCAATCAATGTCACCTTTAAGCTTGCTTAATCACTGTAACAATTGCCACTTTGTTTCTTGACATATCTTTGCTACATTTTTAATTAAATATGGCAAAAAATTGTGCTCTTTTCACTTTTCTCTTATAAAGCAAGCAAAATATGATATTAGCACATTGTTGGCAATACTAATAGTCTAAGAAGCTTCCGGGGGAATAAAATATGACAATTTTGGGTGTTTATCATAGCTAGCCTAGTAATAATGGTGTGGGTAAAGTAGTAGCTAGTAGTAGACTAGTAGTGTTATTGCTTGGATTGTTCAAACCCGTAGTGGGGCAGTGGTGTCATAATCAGTTCGAACTGCTTGTTGATTTGGATGTTAGTGAAGAAGGTGAGCAGGGTATCGGTGGGTAGAACAAATAGAGAGAGCTTGATCGGATACAGGTGCTGGATAATCAAACCAGTATGACTCAATCTGAGGGAGTGGTTTGTATTTTTTGTTGAAAGGGATAGCTGCTAATAGAAAGCAGAAGAAAAAGCTTTGGAATACGAAGGATAGCGGGGGTACCAGCCAAGCAAAATTTTTGAAATGATTAAGTTCGCTACGTGGAATATTAGAGGTCTGAATACCACTTGTCTCTCTTGAGTACAATGGAAATAAATATGAGATATGTTGACCGGGTTAAGGAAAACTGTCTTCATAATTGGGGTTTGATAAATAATTGTGCTGATAGGGGAGTGGGCAGAGTATGGTTTGCATAGGATCTTCAGGTTCTCAGAGTGGATTTGATTATGTCTATTGTCCAAACAAACACTTGTTAAGTGGAGGCAATCTCTCAACAGTTTTTTTTTATGTTACTAGTGTGTATGGCTTTAATAAGATTGACGCTATATTTGATCTTTGGTTGAGTTTGCTAGAGTCAACCAGTTAATGAGTGATGTGAATTGGGTAGTCATGCGTGATTTTAACATAGTTCGGTATCATAAGGAAAGATTGGGGGTATTCTTGTTAATATAAACAAGATGGAGCATTTTAATACATGTGTAAATATTAGTAATTTGATAGATATTGATGTTACCCTCTAGACTTGCTAATTTGCCAGCTGAACTTATTACACTGGCTACACGTGGCAGCGTTGGAAGTCAACCAATACACTAGATTCGTTGACCAAAGAATTGTAAAGCTTCTTGTAGTGCTGAGCTCGCAGACTTAATATCAATAACGCAGGTTTGCATAGCAGTACAACAGACCTCAGAGCTACCGCCTTCAGACCTAATGCTATTTGTAGACAAAAGGATGGGAGCAAGTAGTGATAGCATGGATGAACAATAACACTATAATAGTAGGTGTGTAGACCATCATGCTTAAATTTAATCTCCCATTATATGCCAGACAGAGAAGAACGCAATTAACATGGCTAGATTTTAGGCTTCTAATGATGAAAGAGTTGTTGATTGCCAACCACCACCAAGGACTATGTTTGCCTCAAGCTTACTATATATATGAATTATTTACTTCTTCACAGCGACTGAAGAATCAAATACATCTCCAACAGATACATTATTATAGACGAGACTTTATACAAGAGGGGGTATATGCTTCATTTCATCATTTATCTTTATTCTCGCTGAGCCCAAGCAGCGTTGGTAGAGATCCACGAAGGCCAATGTTGAGGTCATAAAGCTACAAAGTCTTTAGTTTTGAAAGTGGGAAGACATAGAATTCTCTAACCTACAATTTTCAAGGATATGATGCTAAAGAGTTGAAACATGTTACAAGTGCCAAAGACTTGCTAGTGTCTAACATCTACCTGTAGAGATGGTCCCAGTTAGCAGTCATTGGCCACTTTCACAATGGGAAATTGATATAGTTAGTCATTTTCCAAAGGTAAAAGTCAGACCAAATATGCATTGGTGGCAATTGACCACTTCACCAAGTGGGCAGAAGTTCTCACTACCATATCCACCATGAAGATTTAGAACTTTGTGTGGAGAAACATTATATGCGGATTTGGTCTTTCCAAGGTACTGATTACTAATAGGAAATAGTTTGATTGCGACCTATGTAGAAATTTCTGCAAAGGCTTTGGCATTGAATTAGGTACTGTGTGGATGAGTGAAAAAAGATGACTACAACTTCACTATTTGAATAAGTTACAACAAAATAACCAAAATACATGTATAAATTATGGGTGTTTTTTATTTCGGTCAGGGTGGGAACAAGGGTATCCTAAACCAAATGAAAATTTTCATTTTCGGTTTCGGTTTTAGTTTTCAAATCTTCTAAACCCAAACTCGAAACAAACTTTTTGGTTCGGTTTTGGTTTTGTTTTATTCAGTTTTTATGTGTGTTTTGTTTTTAATCAATTTAACATAACAGTAGAATCTTAATAGTAATGTAAGATGGGTTACAATTCAAATTACGTCAATGGTTTTCTAAAAGGAAGGAGCAAACATATAGAAACTATGTTCTTTATTTAGTTACCATTTTATTTGCACGTTTAGAAAATAAATAAAATGATGAATTATCTTAGTATCATGTATGTGATTAAAAATAAAATTCTTATCATCATGTATGTTAATTTAATATGGAGGGCACGCATTAATGACTTTTTTGTAAGAGGATATCAAATGATGATATTTTTTTTTACATAAAAACAAGCAATTCATAAGAAACACCCAGAAAGGAATTTTAATACTTAAAAGGGGAAAGAAAGCTTCGGTTACATTATTTAATATATATATATATATATATAGGAGAAGGATCTAAAGAAGATCATTTGTTTGGTTCTTAAATGCGGACCAATTATTTTAAGGGGTTAAACGGATGAATTTTTTTATGAAATTTGGTGAAGATGATTTCCTTGATTAGTAAATTATTTTTACCAAATTTCATAAAAAAATTAAACTAAAAATTGGGTTAAGTAAATATCTTCAATTTTAACGGCCAAAAAAGCGCGCGCGCGCGCGAGCACACACACATATATATCAATTTTTTAGTTAACACTCTTTTTGATTGAATTTTTCAATAAAATTTGTTAGAGGTGATCTACTAATTATGGAGATCATTTTCACAAAATTTCATTAAAAAAATTCATCTGTTTACCCCTCAAATTGATTGGTCCACATTTAAGCACTAAAAAATTGGTTCTCTTAAGATCTTTCCCTTGTATATATATATATATACATTATTTACGTTTATATACATAATTCGGTTCAATTGGGTTCGGTTTTGAACTCGCTAGACCAAAACCTGAACCGATTTATTCTGCTTTGGTTCGGTTTTTTCATTTTCAGTTTCAATATTTTTTGGTTTAGGATTTACAAATTGGTTCATTCCGTTTGGTTAGTTTTCGGATTGGCCATATCATCATTAGTATAAATGCTTTATATTTTGCCTCATAAACAAGACACAAGATAAAAGCATGATGTAATCCATATAAAGATTTGATGTTTGGGGTTTTGTTTTCAACTTGCCTATGGGTTTGAATTAGGAAACAGAATAAAGAGGGAGATTGAAAAGTTTAATTTTGTTTAGTATAAAAAAATTGTGGTGCGTCCTATTATGTTTTAAGAATTAATTTTACCATATTTTTTGTGGTGGTTTTAAGTATATTGTAATTTTAATTTAAGTGTTATTTGGTAACAATATGATTTTAAAGTTGTTTGTTAATAAAAAAAATTAAATGCTAACTTAATCTTCTTCACTTAAAACTGAAAACTTAATTTTAAAAAGTGTAAACTTATTTTACTCTTTTACATTTAAATAAATTCCCATACTGTGATTCAAATAAATTAATAAGGGCAAAATTGTCATATAATTTTTTTTTTTTAATTTTCAGATGTATTATATTTAAACAAACAACATTTTTTTAAATATAATTTTCAGAACTAAATAAACAGTTTTTTTTTAATTTCATTTTTCAGTAATTTTATCAAACTTCACCTTAAAAAAGTAAGGTGGTGATGTTGGCACCCCCACAACTCTTGGTAACACTTCCACTCTTACTAACAGTCCCACTTTTTCACGTTTATCTTAATAACACTCCCATATTGTACCTACTACTCCCACCACTCTCACTTAATTTTGGGAATAAATCCCATACTTAATTAATTAACAACATCATTAAGTAACTAACTACATAATAACATAAAACAAATGACCCCAAATTAACCCCAAAATTTCTCCACCATCTCTACCATTTTCAAATGAATTTAGCAACAAAGTTCAGTTGCACCAAAACAGCCAAGAAAACATCAATTATTAATGCAAGAAATCCTCCACGATTGGTGCAAAAGTCTAAATTTGAGAAGAATGGTAGAAAAAAGAGAAATTTCAGAATAAGGGAAGGAAAACAAGCAAAAAAGAGTTAATGAAAAAGAAGCATACATGTTTCTATTTTGTTTCATTATTTATATTATTTTCATAACATACACATCAAATTTATAAACAAAAAACACAATTTTATGTTTAAAGTTCGAAGAAGGTTTACTCGGTTCTCCGTAACCGAGTTATAGACTTATACACTCGGCTGCTCTCAACTGAATATGAAATCATATAAAATGTCAAATTGATATGCTATCGGGATCTTCATTCGGATGAAAGCATCCGAGTGTTGCTATATCATGCTCGGCTGTAATCAACCGAGTGATACTAATCACGCTCGGTTACTCTCAACCGAATGAAGGTCCCGAGAGTAGACCTGGCAGAAATACACGTAACACGATAACATGAAACGAATTAGCACAAAAATATAAGTTAATGGGTGAACCTTTATCAAGTTCGAGTTACTATTGGGTTCACCCGTTAAACCTGAAAAAAAATGAATCGTGTTCGTATCCAACCGCATTAATCAATAAGACCCGTTAAGAAACTGGGTAGTACCGAGTCATGTCACCCGAACCTAACCGATTCAAACCATTAAAAACAAGTAAATATCTATGGGTACATATGTAATTAGACAGGGAAAAAAGTTTATAGGTAACAAGTAAATATCTATGGTAGTTGGATACTTGGATGTATTTTTGGTATATGAGTTATAGGTAATATCTTGCAACATGTTTACATTTTCTTGTTGGTTAATTTTACTTTAACAAAATAAGACTTGTACTTTTGTTATTAGATTACCTTGGACAATGCTTCGCTCTATTGTTTGATTACCGGGGCAGTAATCCTGATTACTGGGGGCAGTAATCTGTTGTTGGATTAAGTGGTTTAGGTGTGACATTCTCACCAAATGTCAAAAAAAACCCCCCCCGAAAAAAGATACTTATGCTACACAAATGCCATATTTCATTAGAATAAGTGGTTTAGGTTTGAATCAACCCCCTCATTTAATTTAATTTAATTTATTTTAAATAAAATAAATGTACATTTAAAAAAAATAAACACGCACACACATCGTGTTTAATCTAATAATTAGTTTGATATAACTTATTTTAGTCTTGCTCATAAATTTAATGTGACCCTTCCCATCTCTTATTCCATCTTCATATTTCAACATTGAAAAATAATGTAGTTAAAACTATTGAGAATTGCAAAAGTTTACATTATAATTCAATGTGACAATTGAATCGGTAAAACTTGATATTTTGTGCATTATTTATTAAGTGTTATTGTGAAAACCCGTGTTCTCGACGCGTATGTCCTCGTGGGCGGCGATTCCGTATTGCTTTGAAAATCGATTTTTGAAAAGAATAAGAGTCGCCATTTTGTTTTACTAAACAAACAAAAAAGGTTTGTGTAAAAGAGACGTATTTATGGACTTAATATCATATTATACACAATGTATGCGAAACCAGTTGATTTGAAGGTTCGAAAATTAAGTTACGAATTGGGAAGGTGTTAGGCATCCAATTGACCCTTTCGGTCTCTTAAATAGGATATGTGTGTTATAATTCAGTTCTTGCATGCTATTGCTATTACTTTACAGCTTTCCGTGCTTACCTTAAAAATCGGAATTTTGGGAATGGAATGAAAACGATGTGTTTCCTTATTCGCCCAGGATTTTGGAAATAAATGTGTGTGATTTGAAAAATAAAGTTTAATAATAATAAATGCAATGAAATAAGTGATTTTGTAAAGATTTGGGCTTTTTGAAAACTGATTCGATGTGGAATCTTATATTCGACATAATATGAGGCGACTTGACCGAACGTATACTATAGTCTATTGATTAAACCGGTATAGATGGCAATATTGCTATCATAATCGAGTATTAATCACATATACGCCGCAATCTATGAGTTAAACTGAATATATAGCGATTATAGATTCCTTTATATAACAATACCGCTAATTCGGGCATTTGGAAAAGTAAGAAAGTAATAATACTATTTTGGAATTGGATTAAGGTTTGTTATACGCCTTTTGATTACCCGAAATAAACTCCCAATTTTTTGAATTTTCGGAGATCCGACCGTCAGATCGAGCTGATTTTCGATTATGCTACTCCTTATAATAGTGTTTAGAAATCCTCAAAGTTTGAGGATGTTCAGAATTGGGTAACTCTCATTTCACAAGTTTTCAGGAGTTTCGACAGCTACTGGTTCCGGTAATTCTCATAACTTCTCGTTCGGGTGTCATTTCGACTTCCTTCTTTGACCTGTATCACATGTATATGGTATGTATGCATCTAAGAATGCTCGTGCATGCGTGCTCATTTTCCTAGAGTTCAGGATTCTTCCGGAGGTCGCAAAATGAGGTGTTCACAGACCCTATCGGCTTGGGTTCTTTGTGAAGCAAAGAAATCAGGACGATAATGAGAACACATAATTTTGCGGCACTCGTATGAATCACAAGTGATATTTTAGAAACAATGCGATGCAAATGATGTCGTGCTCTGCTGTTTATTTTCGCTAGGTATGGATGGGCGATTTTTGGGCTGTTCGGGACATGTCCTACTCTTTACTCTGATTTTGATTTGGCTATTGAACTGTTGTATTCTTACTGGTAGGGATGGCTCTTGTCAATGATTCTCTTTCGAACTGACATATTCCCACGGGCAGGGATGGTTCTGTACTCCCACAGGTAGGGATGTACTCCCATATGCAGGGATGATTTTGAATTCTCACAGGCAAGGAAGGTTTTATACTCCCACAGGCAGGGATGATTTTGAATTTTTATAGGTAAGGAATGTTTTGTATTCCCACAGGTAGGGATGTACTCCCATTGGTAGGGATGATTTTGAATTTCCACAGGCAGGGAATGTTTTATACTCCCACAGGCAGGGACAATTCCGTTAACAATTTTGATTCGATTAGCTTGAAAGGGTAAGGGCAGGTGGTCTGGTGGGGTTATGATGGTTGATGGTCTGCTGGAGACATTGCTTTAGTTTGAGAGGTTACAATATATGGTTTGCTGGAGATATTGCTTTGGCTTGCTTGGGGATCAGCTTGGGATATGATGATTCATGGTCTACTGGAGACATTGTTCTGGTTAGGGAAGGTTGGTGATCTATTGAAGATATAATGGTTGATGGTCTGCTAAGGAAATGAGAATTCCTGCTGGTTAGGATAAAGGCTGCGAGTTGATGATCTGCTGGGGATATGATGATGCGAGGCTGAGATGTGGGGGATTAATGATCTGCTAAAGAGGTGAGAGTCTCTGATAAGACATAGAAAGATAAAAAGAGAAAGTTTTGGTGTAATTTTTTTTTAAATAAGAAATTTTGGCTGGCTTATTTTTTTTTAGAAATGATTGAGTCACGTTTTCTCAATTCTCGAACCTCGTGAATGAGTTTTGGACTTTTTCTTTTGCTTTGCTTCCGTGGCATTTTTCTCCTGTCATCGGGGTATGATTCTGCTTATTATTTTCTGATTTCGTGAGAGGAGAATTTTTGGTGTGCCTACATCGTTTTTTATTTTTCGATGCCCTTAATCCTCCTTGATTGTTTGAAAGTTTTTTGATGCAACTTATTTGTTTTTCTTTTGCATGGTCAACAACCTTCCTCACCCAAGACGTAGCCCTGGGCCTTTTGGCCTAGCTGTCATTCTCAGTGTGGCTCTTGCTGCCATCGATTGCATATTTTTTTCTTTACTTTTTTTTGGCACTGTGGGATTTATCCTCTTTTTCTGCCATCTGAGTGGCCCAGATTAAGGCTGCACATGATCTCTCAAGAGGCGAGTAATTCCTTTCATAAGGTGACAACTTCTTGCTGATGTAATAAATCACCTGCTCTCTCCGACTCTGGGCTATGTGTTGGGCAGCATTGCCCCTACAACAGTTTCATTTACTGTGAGGTATAGTAATAACGGAATTTCTGGCTGTGGCGGGGCAAGGATCGATGGATTCGACAAATACTCTTTGATATTATCGAATGCTGCCTGACATTTTTTATTCCATTGACTATCCGACAACTTCTGCAATAATTTAAATATAGGTTCACACTTTTGTGTGAGCTGGGATATGAACCGGCTGATATACTGTAGTTTACCCAAGACCCTCTGATTTCTTTCTCGGTGCGTGGAGTGGGCATTTCTCTGATTGACTTTATTTTAGCAGAATTTGCCTTGATTCCCTTTTTGCTAACAACATACCCCAGTAGCTTACCATTGGTTACCTCGAATACACATTTTATGGGTTTAGCTTCATTTGGAACTGCCTGAGCCGGGCAAAGAAGGCTTTAAGGGCGGGGAGATGTCCTTGTCTTTCTTTAGACTTGATAATCATGTCATCTACATAAACTTCTACTTCCTTGTGGATCATGTCGTGGAATAGTGTGGTTGCAGCCCGTTGGTACGTTGCCGCAACATTCTTCAACCCAAATGGCACAAATGTATAACAATAAGTTTCCCACGGCGTTATGAAAGCAGTTTTATCTTGGTGATCGGGGTGCATCTTTATCTGATTATAACCATCAAACCTATCAACAAACGACTTTAGAGCATGGTTGGCGGTATTATCCACAATCAGATCAATATTGGGCGATAGTAAATCATCTTTTGGGTAGACTTTGTTGAGATCCTTGTAATCGACACATACCCTCACTTTGCCATTGGCTTTGGCACGGGAACTATATTAGCTAGCCATGTTGGGTAATCTACCACTCGGATGAACCCCACCTTTAGTTGATTTTTGATCTCTTCTTTAACCTTTAATGACCACTCTGGTATCAATTTCCTGAGTTTCTGTTTAACTCGGCTACATTCTAGCTTAGTGTGGATTTCATGCATCACTATATCTGTACTCAAGCCAGGCATATTGGCGTAAGACCAGGCAAATGCGTCAACATGTTCCTTCAATAAATCATACATGTCTTTACCCTCAACTTTACTCAATTCATCCCTATTTTCACTTCCTTCCTATCCTCATCGGTCCCTAGGTTAATTATAACAGTTTCACCCTATTCGATTTGGATTTGCTGCTCATGTTTTTCAGGAATATCATTCATGGATTCAATTTCTGCCAAGGTAATATGAGATTCAGACACATTCGGATACTGAGAAACTGATTCTATCTTATTAATGAAAACATTATTAGGGACATTATTAAGAAAATCTCCTAAGATCTCATAATCGCTCATTCTACCCACAATTATATCTTTTACAAGTTCACTCCCTTTCTCACTCAAATTTCCCCTATCTTTAACCGGGCAGATCAATGTGACTGGGTTCGCTACCTGGCATTCCTCAGTAATCGCCATGATATATGTCTCTTGTTAAGGCTGAATGTGTTCTTCAAAAAACAAGATTCTCATCATGCTTGATATATCTTCTACTTCTTTTTCCTTATTCATTCCTTAAAATTTCATGTGGTAACCTTGACTTTTAGTGCAATGCATATGGCCCTTCTTGTAATACAAGTCTTCAACATAAAATATCTCAAACCCTGGAACTTTTTCACCTTTAGGATTGACCCACGGCTCTTGGAACACAAAAAATGGAAAATCCTCCCATTCTTTCACGAAACGCCCATTAAGAGAAGTGTTGAACAGCCCGCAACCCAAACCTTCTGTAAATCCATCTTTTGTGTTACCTGCTTGATCTGGAAAACCCAATCCGGCATATTTTCTTTTCTGCATATGGGGTTCAATCGGCTTAGCTATTCCAATATGTTTATCTCCCAGTCCCCGGCCTGGCATGTAACCCATAGTATTCATCATGGCTACCACTCGTTTATTCAAAAATGGTATTGTTTCAGGCGGTAGATACCTGATCTTCTGCGTAGTCAAAGCTAGTACCCTCAGTTCGCATTGGAAGCCCCCAAACTGCACATCTTGACTTCCTATACCTAAGATAGGCGTATCTTTAGGCATTATGATTTTATCACAATCACCATGTATCACAATAACCTCATCCCCTACCGGGATCTTGATCTTTTGATGTAGAGAAGACGGAAGAGCCCCTACCGAATGTATCCATGCGCGTCCGAGCAATTAGTTAAAGCTCGATGGTATGTCGATAACTTAGAATTTAACAGGGAACTCAATCGGCCCAATTAGTAAGTTCAAGTCAACAAACCCTAACATTGCCCTCTTGGTGTTATCATATGCCCTTACCGTTACCGGGGATTCTTCTAAACTACTTTCATCGGGTCCTAAGGCCTTGAAGGTTTGAGTGGACAGATGTTTATAGTCGCCCCATTGTCAATGAGCACCTTCGAGACTACCATTCCTCTAGTTTCAACATATACGTGGAGGGATAGATCATAGTTCCTCCCAATGGTAATAGGTCTTCGTCTGAAAAGGACAAACTGTTTTGTAGGCTTAGGGTCCCGATCATGGTTATTAGTTGTTTCGGGGTTAATTCTATTAAGACTATGGCCTCATCCATTAGCTTGAGAAATGATGCTCTGTGGGGCTTAGAATAGACCAATAATCCTAAAATAGATATTTGGGCTTGAGTTTTCTTCAACTAATCAACAACTTGGCTCCCTTCGGGCTGAACCACCTTTTTCTTTCTTTTCTTCCTCTTTTCTTTTCTCTTGCGGGTGATATGCTTTCCTTGACCATGCGAGTTGTTGTACCCATCTAGCCAAACCTTTGTCCTTAGCTAAATCAGATTCTGACGTAACCTTTGCCCAATTGAAGCTGACCACATTGATGTGTGCTCGAGTGATCTACCTTGAGATTGACCACTTCCTATTTGGTGCACCTTGGCCAAATTTCATCTTCCCCTTATGATAACCCAGACCTTGCCTGCGTATTTGGGTTTTAACAATAATGGGCTCTGCAACGCCCTGATTATTCTTGCCTAGTCCTCGATCGGGCAATATTTTTATTTCTCGCATCCACTTATTAACACGAGGATCGTATGCTAGCTCTTTCAAAATCTGTGGAGTTTATTTCACCATATCTCGAAACATAGTTTCTAAGTCTTCTTCCTATTTCTTCACCCAAACCCGGTTTACACGATTTTCGACACGATAAGCTGTTATGACTTCTCCCCCCTTCTTTACCGGCTTAATTAGGAAAACTGAATTATTTTCTTCCTTCTTGAGTAATAAGGCATTAATTCTCCCTCCATGGTTGGGGAGTGGGTTCTTCATAACATTCGAAACTTCACGGTCAGGGATTTTTCTTGCCTCGATCAAAGCTTGGATAGCGTGCCTTAGAGCTACGCATTGATCAGTGTGGTATCCTGGGCCTTGGTGGTATTTGCAATGTTCATTGGTTTTCCAACTAACAGGTAGTGGATCGGGAGGAGCCCGGGGGGCCAATGTTCGCATGATCCCACTTTCTTGCAGTGCAGCTAGAGTTTTATTTAAGGAGGTCGGAAGACGTGCGAAATATCGATCTTTGTTTTTGCTATTTTGGTTCACGAACCTTTGGCCGACCTTTGCTCTCTTGGATACTAAAAATTGGTTCAATGATAAGGACCTGAGTTCTGATGAGATCACACTTGATTAATAACATAAGTAGATTTCTTACAGTGGGATGAGGCTTTCTTAACCTCGGTGGCTTTTGCAAGTTCTTCTTGGGGTTCATTAGCCACGTGCATTAAAGCTTTGTATTTTTCAAAGTATTGTCGTCCCGTACCATTTATGATCTCAGGTTTAAAATTCTTGACAATTAACCCCAACTGTTCTTCCTCAGGAACCTAATGAATCATCTGTGATGCTAATTCCCTCCAGTATGTGATAAAGTCATTGACATTTTCATTGTCTCTCTGCTTACGAGTAACTTTCAACTCTTCATTTGATTTGTAGTGTTCTATAAACTATTTCACAATACTCTTCTAATCAGCCACCCTGTATTTTTCCAAACCCAGAAACCAACTATGTGCGGGCCCTGTTAAAATATCATGAAAACCCTGGGCCAAGTGAACATCATTCAACCCATATAACTGAATAGTACGGACATATGCCTTAAGATGTAGGAGTGGTGACTGTTTTCAGGGAATTTTTCCACGCTGGGAAGCTTAAAACCTACTAGCAACCTGGCTTCGGGGAAGAGAGACAGCTTTTGGAGATCGGCCACGTCATCTGATTTATCGATTACCTTCTGATTCAGTGCTTTCACTTGTTCTTTCAATAGGGTGATGGCCTCATTTTTCTTAGTCTATTCAACTACTGATTCAGCGTACTACCCCATATACGGATCTGGTTCGTGCTCTTCGAAAAGTGAATTATGGTGCTGTCGGGGTTGATTATGTTCAGGATGGAGCTACACATTAATGGCATCTGGTGCTAGTGGGCCTTGGTGAGGTGGAAGAAGGCGGAGGACATTTTGTTGAGGTGGAATATTTTGCTGAAGTAGGAGAATTGGTTGACCTCGGCCTTGATTATGAGTAGGATTAGGGTTTAATTGATTTGGTGCGGCGGGTGCCCAGGCAGCAAGTAAGGTATCTAAAGGGGCCTGAGTGGTTCTATGTAGATTGGCCATGGTGTTCATAGATTGGGATATACCTTGTATCATTTGGTAAAATTGTTCTGGAGATAGGGCTTCGGGGTTGATGGGTAGAACATGATCGGGCAGCGGATCCGCTGCATGGTGTTGACCCTCAGTATCATTATCCTCTCATTCGTTAACCTTGGCCTGATCATTATGATAATTGAGAGCACGTCGTGGCAGCATTATGAGAGGTGAATCCGGTCTAGCAAGTCTACCTGTACGATCCCTACCAGCCCAATTGGCCAGTGTGTTTCGGTATGAAAACCTGAGAGTAGTGGAAAAAATTGGGACATAAGGGCAGCAGGACTTTTCTAGATAAATGATACTTTCATGCCAATTAATTGCATAATTTTTGAAAAAGAGTATGACGATGAAATGCAAATCGAAAATCACATTTTGATGTTCAAACAAAAAATAGACCAGCAGAAATAACTTGAGAGCCCCGTGGACAAGGTAGGAATATACATTCCGGAGTGCCCTTATAATTTTCTGGTTTTGGAAAATATTTTTAGAAAACTTGTCTTTGAAAATGACTCATTTTTTGAAAAATATTTTGGAAAACATTTTTGAAAATCGGGAACTCTTATCCTCTTAGAGTTGTTTTTCATGAAAATAGTGACAAGAAAATTCTCACTAATAATTGTTAGTGAGGAATTTCTATGGGCGGGGTTGGATAGCCACCAGCCATACTTGCCAGACCAAGAGTTGGTATGTATGACAAGGCCCTTTGTTCACTAATCTCACGACTAATGGTCGAGAAAAACATGCAGAAATCATGTGTACTAGGTTGACGCATCCTATATGTAAGCGTGGTTTGATGGGTAAGGTTTAGGCTCGCTCCCATTTGTCTAGTTCTTGTTATATACCCCAAGGGCGAGTATGTGTAAGGACCTTTTAATATATGTCCCAAGTATGTGAGTGTTCTCGTCACTCGATATACCCCGGTTGGTATTTGGCCAAGGAGAGTGGAAATAAGAGCTTTCAGTTTGTGTTGACCGAGATGAGCCAACTCCCTACTCACTAAGAAGTATTTTCGGGTTGAATAGGGTAATTTTACACTTGCGATAATGCATGATGATATTATATGTGTGCAAAATAACAATTATGGAGATACATTATGAAAAGCGCTTTAGGGTTTATTTGAGTACTTTCAATTTTTATTTATGAAAAGACTTTCTGCAAACAAATAATTACAAACAAAAAGGAAAACAAGGTATCCACCTAAATCGCATTTATGTTATCCTAAGATTAAGGCCGAAAAGAAAAACAAACATACAAATAGAGACAATTATCTACGCATATTCTACTCTTGTTTAGAGTCTAATCCTCTTAAAAAAATCCTCAGCAAAGTTGCCACTGTGAGAACCCACGTTCTCGACGCCTGTGTCTTCGTGGGCGGTGATTCCGTATTGCTTTGAAAATCGATTTTTGAAAAGAATAAGAGTTACCAGTTTATTTTACTAAACAAATAAAAAAAGTTTGTGTAAAAGAGACGTATTTATGAACTAAATATCCTCTTATACACAATGTATGCAAAACCAGTTGATTCGAAGGTTCGAAAATTAAGTTATGAATTGGGAAGGTGTTAGGCACCCAATTCGCCCTTTCGATCTCTTAAGTAGGATATGGGTGTTATAATTCGGTTCTTGCATGCTATTACTATTATTTTACAACTTTCCATGCTTACTTTAGAAATCAGGATTTTGAGGATGGGATGAAAACGACGTGTTTCATTGTTCGCGCCAGGATTAGAAATAAATGTGTGTGATTTGAAAAATCAAGTTTGATAATAACAGATGCAATGAAATAAGTGATTTTGTAAAGATTTGGGCTTTTTGAAAACTGATTCGATATGAAATCTTATATTCGATATAATATGAGGCAATTTGACCGATCGTGTACCATAGTCTATTGATTAAACCGGTATAGATGATAATAGTGCTATCATAATCGAGTATTTATCACATGTACACTACAATCTATGAGTTAAATTGAATATATAGCGATTATCGATTCCTTCGTATAATAATACCGCTAATCCAGACTTTTGAAAAAGTAAGAAAGTAATAATACTATTTTGGAATTGGATTAGGGTTTATTATATGACTTTAGTTTTGAAAAATAATTTGAAAAAGGGTTTTGAAAAGCTATCAAGTGATAAAAATTACGCAGACAAGAGTTTGAATTATAAAACTAATAAATAAATAATACAAGAGAGATAAAATTATATCTGAGCCCCCTTTGAGGGAGAGAATAAGGGTCTCTTAGTGTGTACCACGAAATCCCCTTGATTGTTGATT